>JALHLI010000005.1:605000-625000 GCA_023349425.1 Anthopleura sola
TGTCATGAGTCTGTAGTCTATAAGGCCTCTCAGCTTCTGAAGTACATCATTTTAACCACTATTTAATTTTAGAAGGTTGACACCAGCTGTATTTTTTTTTCCTTTTACCCTGTTCTTTTTACCCTTCTTTCTTTCTGTTTTTCTTTCTTTCTTTCTCTCTCTCTTTCTTTCTTTCTTTCTTTCTTTCTTTCTTTCTTTCTTTCTTTCTTTCTTTCTTTCTTTCTTTCTTTCTTTCTTTCTTTCTTTGGCATTCAAAACCACTAACCGAGAAATAGAAGAAAAAAAAAAAACTCCTTTTCTTCTTAAATTATACCATTTACAATTTGCTTAGATATCGGGCAGGTGTCATAACTAAAGTCAACACCCTCGAACCTAACGGCCTTAATAAGGGCGACGAAACTTACTAAATTAAACATCCTATTCATCTCACATTTTCCCGTCGCTGATGGTTTATCACATTTTATTATCTACTTGTTACATTTTTATCACACTATATTACTCATTTCTACTTCGTCATTTCCTCTTCTCCTTTTTTTTCTTTTTTTGCTACATATATGTACAGCATACACAGATGTAAATCATCCATTTTACCTGATGAAGACTAGTACTCACTAGTCGAAATATAGTACAATTTAAATACTTGATTACCTACGTTGTTTTTTGTTTTTTCTTTCTTTGATTTTATATACTATTCAACCAAAGATCAGTACTGATCCGACGTACAAAATATAGGATTGTTGTAAATTTACATCAATATTTACTTTTTAGGCAGCCCAGCTGTAAAAGCCTCTATATTTCTAGAAATTTCGATTGATCCCGAGTCATCCTGTCGTATTTCAATAAATTTAGTCACCGCCTAGAAAAGCTACGAAGCTGAGACCGTCAAGGGTTATCGGTAGATTCATTTTACATGTTTCGACAGCTTGATAAGTATTGATGGATTTGAGAGAGTATCTGTTTATTCTCTAGAGAGAAAATTATAAATCCTCTTGTTTCCTTTCACATTTTTCACACTAATTTTTCCTGTGTTTTTCCTGTGTGTTCTTTCTTATGTACTTCGTAGCTGCAAAGTAGCGGCAAAGTAGCTGCAAAGTCATTGAGTAACTTGTATATCATAAATGCAATGATTCCATGTTCTGTTTACTAGGTTTGGTAAAGTGTCTCAATTTCCAAAACTATCCTTATTGATCCTTATATGGCTCTTTTGTCAAGTTTATGAATTGGTTTCCTTCAGTTCCCGACCTCTTTCCCACAGTATCGCCCTGCTCTGCTCTGCTCTTCTCTTCTCGTCTCCGTTTTCTTTGCTTCCCTTGTCTTCTCTTGTTAGGGTTTTGTCTTCTCTTGTCTTCTCTTGTCTTCTGTACTCTTCTCAAGGATCTGGTATGCTTTGTGTTGATGCTCATCCTATACTTAAGTGGTATTGATGTGAGATTGTTCACATGTTGTTGGGTCCTGGCTATTATCTCCACCTGGTGTTCTGGTGCGTCTAGTGTTGATGTTCATCCTAGAGCAAAGATTCTTTTTATTCCTTGTCTAAAGTCCCTCAAAAACACAAAATAGATACAGGGATTGAACGCTGCTAGGGATAACCACACTAACTGAAACGCAAACCACAATTTATAATGTATGTCGTCGTCCATTGACCGTATTGAAGGATGGTTGAGCATTGACATCCATACTATAGAAAAAAAAGGAAACCAACAGATGATAAACAATACGATTATAGTTACTGACATGCAGAATATTCGTCTGTTTCTTCGCTGTCGTGAACGAATCCTTTCTTTTTCAATCAATGGCATAACATTCTTCAGGCTTTTACGTAGTTTATAAAGCATAATGCTATACAAGAGTATGACTGCGATGAAAGGAATAACAATGCCAATTATTGTAATAAAAGAAATAAATATTATGAAAGATGTAATCGGGTACAATGCTTCTGACCATGAGTTGATGCACATCGTGTAGCTCCCTTTATTTGTCAAACGAAAAGCGTCAACGTATGGAGAGAAGAGAGCCATGGCTACGATCCAAGGAAAAGAGATCACAATCCATCTTTTTTTACGAGTTAGAATCGTTCGTAGAGTTGGATAAACAACAGCGATAAATCTTTGCAAGGCTACGATGACCAGGCTGATAGATGATACAAATGATGATATATAAGAGAGAAAAGGAACCAGTTTACAGAGAGCATCGCCAAAGGGACCGTCCACTAACCACTCTCTAGGCCGTACTATCCGACCTGAAATCCGCCATGGCATTGCTATCAAGGGAACGAGCAAGTCTGATACAGCCATATTGACAATCAAGTAGTTCATATTTGTTCTTAAGTTTTGATTACAATACACGACAGCAATGACGAGGACGTTACCAAAGAGAGACCAGACAAGTAGAATAGAATACAAGGCTACTTCAGTATCAACTGAAATTGGTGGTATCCGAGATCCAAGAGCATGTGTTGAATTGTTCACATTCATCGTAAAAACCTCTTATCTTCAGGATATAGTAATAAAAAATATCGAAGACTCCTCACATCCAGGAGCTTTTTTGAAAATGAGTAGAGGAAATAGAACGTAGACTCTTCCTATTGAAAAGACGATAGTGTTCAAAGATAGTTGTCCTTCTTTTTCCAGTACGTCAACGAGTTGTTCAATGGTTAACTCAACGTGAACGTTTCAAAAGTTCTTGTCTAGAACTAGCTGTTCTCCCACGCCTAATGACTCTGATGACTTGGTGTTGTATATGATATTGTTGGTGCAGTAGGTTTGTGCTCGTACACAACTTGCACGATGATCAACCTTGAGGTTTCAGAAGATAATTTATAGCTGCTCTCCCACACCTGATAATCTTGATGACCAATAGCGGCTATGTTATCTTTAATTAATTAATAAATATTCATAGATATGTCTTAGACTTCCTGATTAAATTATCGACAATATTGCTTTACTCGAAACTACGGCTTTAAAATAATTATTACTGTACAGTCATGTTTATTATTGATTTTGATAGTTAGACTATGTGTTCCATACATATCACATATTTTATTGGATAACGTAGTAATCATCCCTAATGGATTGAATCCATCACTTCTGTACAGTTATCCACAACCAGGGACCTAGAACCTGACAGTGGAGGTTTACAACAACACAAGTAGAGCTAACATAACCAAACAAATCATAGTGCACTAAGTTATATACCATGAGAAAGTTTCGGAAAACTCACTAATAATATCCGTCCAGCTCGCTTATTCAGGGGTGGATCAAGGATTTTGTTCAGGGAGGGATACAGCGTTGTATAGGGGCAGCAGGTGCCAGTGAAAAAGCCGTGCGAACCGAAAAGGAAACAAACGGGAAAAAAACCAAAGTAAGGGCATATTTAGAGAGGGGTGCAACCTTAGATTTAAAGAAAGATATTATTATTTCGTAGTGGATATCTACAAAATAGGAGTAGGTATTAGTCCGAGCTGGGTGCGCCCCCCCCCCCCCCCCATGCACCCCTCCCTGGATCCGTCCCTGTAGTTTATAAGGCCATTGCAAGCTTTCTCAGTAAACATATTGTCAGACCACCCGTAGACAGCTGCAGGGCAGTGTTATTCACCAAAACTGGGAGTGCCTAGACATGTTTTAGTTAAAATGCAGAAAAATTGAACATTAATTCTGACTGTAAACTCCTCCTTATGAAAGAACTGGAAACTCCTTCAAAATGAAAGACCGCTCTCCTTTAGTAATTTAAAATAATTTTTTTCCCTAATTTTTAACATTACAACATCACAACTATCCTAGACGATATTCTTCCTATTCCTTTCTATAAATATCTCAAATATTCAACAGCACCATGTAGCGTATGTCCAACCCGTCTACGCGGTGATCAAAATGAATATTTTATATTACTGTTTTTATAGTGTGTAACTGAAGGTGGCTGAATTTTGAATATTACCATCTTGTGTGGAAAATAATTCATAACTGGAAAACTAAAAAAACTATGGAAGTAATTTTTTCAGGACATCTACTTTAAACCTTAACAATATTTTCGAGAACTATCTAAAAAGTTGAAGTTCAAAACGTGTATGGTTTCCTAATTCAATTTAGGTAATTAATTACACAACTTGAATTAACGTCGTTGCAAAGTATAGTCAGCCACTTTAATGTCGTCAAAGTAAGAACTCGAGCAGCCATCTTTCTTTTGAAAAAGACATTTTTTTTCGAACATACACCAACTATTTATGAGTACAAATGTTTTTTTTTTTTCATAGCGTATTTATTGATGTTCATTACTATATATTTAAAGAGATTCTATCTAACACCTAGAACAACTAAGATAAATTATTCAGTTTGAACGTGGGTGGAAAGGGAGTTCTAATGTTTAGGAATAAACGGTATTTTTTAACTTTTCTTGTAAATAAAAAAAATTCTTTGAAGTAATATTTTGGTGTGTTCATTTTCGTCTTCTTCTTCTTCTTCTTCTCTTCCTCCTCCTCCTCCTCCTTCTTTATCTTCTTCTTCTTCTTCTTCCTCTTCTTCTTCTTCTTCTTCTTCTTCTTCTTCTTTCCTTTTTTTTAATTGAACTGCATGAGTTTACAGATACTTAAAATTTAATTTCTAGTTGAAGACGGGGACATAACATCTTCTTCTCCCTGAAGGCTCGGTTTAAAAAAAACATATTCAAATTCGGATGAGGAACAGCCAACAGTTATTAGAAGATAAAAAGTGAGAAAAACAATCTAAAAAGCTTGAGCTCACGTACGCTCTTAATTTAATTTTTCCTTTATTTTTTTCTTTTAATTGCAATATATTAAATTTAAAAATAGGTTGCTAGCCATTCTTCTGTACATCTGAACAACACAGGCTAGGGATTGAGTTCTTCATTATTTCTCTGTCATGAGTCTGTAGTCTATACGGTCTCTCATCCTCTGAAGTAGATTATTTTAACCGCTATTTTAAAAGGTTTACACCAGCTGTATTCTTCCTTATTTCCTTTTCCCCTGTTCTTTTTCCCCTTCTTTCTTTCTTTCTTCTTTCTTTCTTTCTTTCTTTCTTTCTTTCTTTCTTTCTTTCTTTCTTTCTTTCTTTCTTTCTTTCTTTCTTTCTTTCTTTCTTTCTTTCTTTCTTTCTTTCTTTCTTTCTTTCTTTCTTTCTTTCTTTCTTTCTTTCCTTCTTTCTTTCCTTCTTTCCTTCTTTCTTTCTTTCTTTCCTTCTTTCTTTCTTTCTTTCCTTCTTTCTTTCTTTCCTTCTTTCCTTCCTTCTTTCTTTCTTTCCTTCTTTCCTTCCTTCTTTCTTTCTTTCTTTCCTTCTTTCCTTCTTTCTTTCTTTCCTTCTTTCCTTCTTTCTTTCTTTCTTTCTTTCTTTCTTTCTTTCTTTCTTTCTTTCTTTCTTTCTTTCTTTCTTTCTTTCTTTCTTTCTTTCTTTCTTTCTTTCTTTCTTTCTTTCTTTCTTTCTTTTTTCTTTCTTTCTTTCTTTCTTGTTTTCTTTCCTTCTTTCTTTTTTTGCCGACTGGTTATTTGGACTTTTCAAAATACCTTTTGATGCAATGTCAAACTAGAGCCCTGCATGTATTATGTCTGACGAACTCAGTTTAGTTTTTAAGTCTGATAAAATATCCGTTTTTGTGGGATTTAAAGCTCATCTATCAGCAAGAACCGAATCGATCATCTAATTTCTTAAATAAGATCGAAATAGACAAACAAAGAGAATAGATATGTACATAGGTATAAAAACAACGAACCGAGAAACTGGAGGGAAAAAACTCATTTTTACTTTTGCATATCGCATATACGCATAGCTCAGACATAATTGACTTGTCTTTGGAAACATCTTGCAGACGTTGGCACCATAGCTAAAAGTTTCCATATGGTTTCAGCAGGTTCTCCAAGAATTCACGTCGAGCGTACCGTTTTATTGATTAAAAAAAAATTGTTTTCTTCGAAAAAACGAAAAAAAAATTGTGAGCATACTTTTGTGAGACCAAGGTACTGTATTAATAAAAACAATACGAAAGAATTGGTCAGTTGCAATAACTGACTTTAAATTTTGGCATTTTGTGAAGTCCACTTGTCAGGTGGGTTTGAAAGTTTTATAATTTAACTTTCAAAAAATTGACTATTTTTACAATAAAAGGAAGTTGTTTCCATCAAATTCGAATACATATAAACTTCTAGCATTTGCAGACATTCATAATTTGTGCGTGACGTTGCAAACATTTCTTTTTTCTTTTGACGTCGGTCACATGCGAAATATTTTTCATTTTCAATTTTTTTTCATATTTTACAGTTTCAGAAAAAACAAGGTCGACCATTCGAAATGTTTGTTGATATCAAGTTATATACATTCAGGTTTAATACATTTTGTCCCCCAGGAAAGATCGTTCAAATTCAGATCATTCAGAAGTTAATTTGTCTCGTTTTGTTATTCAGTTATTTGCATTACTTCAATCAGCTGTCGGTAGGTCTTGTCAACTCTCTCATGCTATATTGAATTATAGAACAGTAGTATACAAGTACCAATCCTACATCAATATTTTGAGGTACGAGTGAGGTGCCAGTGAGGTGCATGTTCCATTTTGAGGTGCCCGCATGCTGAGGTGCTGGGGGAGGGGTGGGGTGGTGAGTCATGTCTATTTTTAGATTCGAGGATTGCACCACGCGATGCAATGAAGGATGAAGTTTTTATTCATGTGATATTTCTCAAAAATATAAACTCCTTGACGGGGATTCGAACCCCGGTCACTTGCTCGACAGGCAAGTATACTAACCACTGTACTATCAAGGATTTTGATGTTTTTTCTCTATCATAAAATATATTAGTCTCACGAGTCGGGATCGAACCAACGACCAACAGATGGCTGTTTTTTACACTACAGTCTGTCGCTCTACCAACTGAGCTATCATGAGATGTATACTTTTACTCTTCATTAAAACCCTATATTCGAGTTTATTGAAATAATATAGACTGACTGATTATACATCATGAGTAAGGATACTGTTTTGTTTAATATTGTTCTTTATCTTGTGGGATTAGCCTTGGAATCATACTCCTATTCACTCCCCATATTTTGAATAAAATATGATGACCTTAATGGGATTCGAACCCATAACTTCTGATCTGGAGTCAGAGATGCTAACCATTACACTATAAGGTCCTTTTTGGTTCCAAAAAGCTAAAATTCATAATTATGTTACTAGCCTGGATGGAAAGACACTATTCTGCAGGTGGTATTTCTAATTTGATTGTACACATTAATCTTCGAGATACTGATTTATTGTTCATTACGTACACATAAATATCACATTGTACTTTACTTTGTTTAAGCAAACAAAGCTATTGTTTCCATCAACACACGATGTTTATCTTGAATTTGTCAAAATCAATTTTGAATAAATTTGTTTTCGGAGGTTGTGTTTTGAGTGTCACTGGAAATATTTCTCTATGTTTCAGAGAAAAAAATATGATCTTAATGGGAATCGAACCTATAATCTTCTGATCTAGAGTCAGACGTGATAACCATTACACTATAATTGTCCTCGTAATAGACAATAACTACGCGATTTATTGTATGATTATATTTCTCGTTCAGTGGCAAAGCTTTTGTCAAGGTTCTTTATTAATTTTGATCTCAATATTACAACTTAGAATTTTTCCCACTTGGGTAATGACTTGACCATGGCTTTCAGTCTTTGTGAACGACGTGGAGGCTCTAAGACTACATCTTTGTATTTATGGGCGTCCTGATAACTAATCCACTTTATGGGTTTTTCTTTACTTGATGGGGGAGTGGGTGGAAAATCAAGTGGGGTTGGAAGAGATCGTGTTTTAGGGGTGCTGGAAGAAGACGGTTGATCAATACCCGTCGTGGTTTTTAAGGGAGTAGAAGGTACCTCGGCTATACTGGGTTCAAAAGAAGGAGTTCTGATTTTAGAGGTTAGTCGCTCTAGGAAGGAAGGGGTCTTTGGTTTAGGCGTTACATAGCCACTGTCACTGGTGAGACTTATTGAGGGAACGTTTTCTGGAGTTGTTGCATTAGTGGGAAGCCTAGGACCAGCTGATGGTGGTGTCTGTAATGTTTGCACCATTTCCAACCTTGATTTGTGTGGCAAACTACTTCGTTGAAGCTGCTGTTCTAGATCGAGGTATCGATTGTAGAGTTGCGTATATTCTTTGAATTTTAGCTCCGCAGGGACATTGGGTTCCTTTAGAATACTAGCCATCTGCTCCTCTAAATTCTGCAGTATTTTGAGTATGGGGGATTGTAAATAGTTCTGACGTTCGAAATAATTGGCAATAGATTGCATGACTTCTGATTGTCCACCATGCTGTGATGTTGTCGTAGGGTTCGACTGTAAAACAACATGATCACTAGGGAGAACATTGGTTCGAAGTCTGCACTCCTCTTGAGTATTGGGTTTGAGATCCACAAACAGATATCCGTAAGGTCGTTGGACAGCGGCCTCGTACTTTTGGATAAACTGTTCTGTTTTTCCCGGGTACATCTGTTTCCCCAAAGTCATCATTTGTAGCTTGTCTCTTGGGTTTTTAAATAGAACAAGGTACGCAGCGTTCAGACTCAAAGTTCGCATGATTTTTCCTTGGAAATAAAGGTTTTGTAGGAGGAAGATGACACTGAGGTTGCGATGGTGAGATCCTTTGGTGAATAAATTCATGATTCTTTTGTCGTTGGACGTTTCGGTCATTTGGTCATCAATCACGATCACATTATTGATTTGAGGGTCAAAATAACTATCTTCATCTAAGTCGTACGGTATGCCTTTAACAAACTCTATGCCTGGCACTGTCTGTAACATGTCTTCATAAGCAGGTTGCCATTGGGAATAACTCCAAACGATTCGTTGTGGTGGGGGTGTTATTACTTTTCTCGCACGTTCGAGCAGATTCTGTACCCAAACTGTTTTACCTGATCCAGTCATTCCTGCCACTATGGCCGTAAAGGGGTGTAGCAATTGAAACCTGTCGCATTCTATGTCTTCAACATTTCGAGCCTGAGGGTAGGGACTAAACCGCTGACCAATTGTTTGCATATGTTTTCCTTGAAGTAAGAGTGCTCGCTCAGGACCACTGATCTTGTGGACACGAGTTAAATGAGACATATAATAATAATTAATAATAATTTTATTCTTAAGCGCATTACACAAAATCTCAATGCTCTTACAATATATACAGAAAAATAAATTAATTAATAATAAAAAAAATAGTAAAATAAAAGAAAAAATATATACACCTTCCCGCAAGAACGCTGCCATACAACACCCGAACACCCACAATGCTCAAATGCTGCATGACAACGCCCTCGCAAGAAGGTGCATATATTTATATAGGTTAAAAATGTATATATGAATAGTCAATAAGCTAGCTAAATAATAAAATAAATAATAAATAATAATAATAATACCATAATGGAATAAGTAATATACTGGTTGAGAGCCTGACACCACCCCAACCACAACATAACGACAGAAGAGCGGGAGTAGCGACAGGCTCACAACGCAACAATGAACAAAAACAAAAAAAAAAAAAAACAGAAAAATATCGTTCATAAATAAATAGATAAACAAGAAGCAAACAAACAAGCAATTAAATAAGGTATATTAATAAATAAATAGAAAGATAGAGAAAGAAAGAAAGAAAGAATAAAGAAAGAAAAATAGAGAGAGAGAGAGAAAGGAAGAAAGAAAGAAAGAAAGAAAGAAAGAAAGAAAGAAAGAAAGAAAGAAAGAAAGAAAGAAAGAAAGAAAGAAAGAAAGAAAGAAAGAAAGAAAGAAAGAAAGAAAGAAAGAAAGAAAGAAAAAAAAGAAACAATGGAAACAAACAAGTTAAGAGTGAACGCCACTCCGAACCGAACTGATCGCGAGCGACGTCACTCACCTAACAGGTAATTTAATATAATAAGATAATATAATAAGATCTAATAATGCTAATAAATTTATAAGAATATAGTTGCATTTTATGCGGTGAATAAAAATGTCTTCAAATTTTTTTTAAATGTTTCAATAGATTGAGCGTTCCTTATAGATATGGGTAGGTCATTCCATAGTACAGGCGCACAAATGGAAAATGCGCGTAAACCATAGTTTTTAGTCCTAAACTTTGGTCTTGATAGGCGTAAATTATCATTGGCGTTAGATCGTAGGACTCTGTTAGGCTTGAGTAGAGTGAGCAGATCAACCAGGTATCGAGGAGCCATACCATTAAGGACCTCGTAAGTGATCAGTAGAATCTTGTAAATGATGCGCTTTCGTACAGGAAGCCAATGAAGTTTACGCAGGACTGGTGTAATATGGTCAGACTTCCTACATTTGGTAACAAGGCGAGCCGCAGAGTTCTGAATTCGTTGGAGTTTGGTGATATCCTTATCTGGCAACCCATATAATAGGCTATTGCAATAATCGATTTTAGAAGAAATAAAAGCATGAATCAGTTTTTCTGTGCTTGGTAAGTCGAGAAAGTTGCGAATACTTCCAATGCGCTTGAGCGCAAAGGATGCTGACTTGCAGAGATTGCTTATGTAAGGACGCATTGTTAATGAATGGTCAAGTGTTACTCCTAGATCACGTACATTTGATGTAGACTTGATTACAACGCCATTGACTGTGACCTTTTCAACGGGCTCACGACTAAGAAAACGCGATGAGAAGTGAATAACTTCAGTCTTAGAAGAGTTGCATACAAGCTTGTTGTTAGTCATCCACTGTATAATGTCATCGGTGCAGAGCTCCAATTTTGTAAGGCATGAGGGTTGCTCAGTTCTCTCCATAACCAAATACAGTTGGGTATCGTCTGCATAGATCATGGGTTGAAGGCCATGTTGATAAATGATTTCTTCAAGCGGAGCCACGTATAATGAGAACAACAACGGGCCTAGCACTGAGCCCTGAGCAACACCAAACTCTAAAGCTGAAGGACAGGACCTAGCTTGGTTAATTACTATTGATTGTGTACGATTTGACACATAGGACTTGATCCAGGCAAGGGCTGTGTTTCTTATACCAAAGTGTGTTTCCAGTCTGTCAAAAAGGATATTATGGTCAATCGTGTCGAATGCTGACGAAAGATCAAGCAGCACCAGTATGACTTCTTTGTGATTATCAAGAGCTAGGTTTATATCGTTAGTAACACGTAGCAAGGCTGTTTCAGTACTGTGGTGTGCTCGGTATGCAGATTGGTTTATGGCGTAAAGATCGTTTTCGACCAAGTAGTGTTTCAGCTGCGTTGCCACTGATCGCTCAATCACTTTTCCAAGAAAAGGGAGGTTGCTGATGGGCCTGTAGTTCTTAAGTACTTCATGGTCAGCATCAGATTTTTTCAATACTGGAGTTACAAGCCCATGCTTGAGAGAATCAGGAAACTCCCCAGATTCCAGAGATCGATTTGTTATAGAAGTGATACACGGTAGAAGAACATCGATAAACGTTTTCACCATACTCGTCGGGAGTGGATCCAATGAGCAGGATTTGGAAGGTGCATTCATGATAAGCTTCTTCACAGCGTCCGGTGTAACTGGTTCAAACACAGATAGAGTGCACGGTGGTGGATTTTCAGGAACAAGTATAGATAGGCATTTAGGTGGTATTTTTGCCAGATCACATCTTAATGCACTCACTTTATCTGCGTAGAATTTGCAGAATCTTTGAGCAAGAACTTGGGCAGAGTCGTGGGAAGGAAGTATATGTGTGCCTTTTATTTTGAACAAACCATCGATTAATTGAAACAGCTGTTTCTGGTCAGAGTTCATAACCTTGTTCTTGTAGTAAGTTTGTTTCGCTTCCTTGATTGCGTCATAATATCTTTTCGAAGTTTCTCTGTGGATTTGCTTGTGGATTTCAAGGCCAGACCTCACCCACTTTCTTTCAGACCGTCGTTTCTCACGTTTGAGAGAGCGTAGGGAATCAGAGTACCAAGGTGCATGAGGTCTCAAGGTTGTAGAACGCTCTTGAACTGGAGCATGCTCATCCAGTAAGTTGTTAAGCTCAGAGTAGTATGCGTCAACGGCAGCTGATAGTTCAGAAGAAGGCGGGTCATTGATTAAAGGAAGACGAGACAAATCCCCTGCGAAACGATCAGAGTCTATGTTCCGCATTCTGCGACTCTTGGAGTAGACTTTAACCAGTGGAGGTCTAGGTAGGTCTAGATAACAGGTGATAGAAGCATGATCAGAAGGTAGGTCGAATGAATGTTGTAGTTGAGAAACGAGTTCTTGACAGCTTGTAATAACGAGGTCCAAAGTATGACCCTTTATATGGGTAGGGAAAGCAACGTGTTGATATAAATCTGCAGAGTTTATAAGATCTTGAAAATGTTCCACATCAGAGTTGGTTGCGTCCATATGTAAGTTAAAATCACCACAGATTATGCAGGAACCCTGAGAAGCCAGTATGGACTCTGTAAGACTGCCAAAATCATCGAAAAACATGGACGAAGTAAGTTTGTTCTTAACTGAAGGAGGAGGTCGGTAGACAGTCACAAGCCGCAAAGAGCAATTGCCAGCTTTTATATTGATATCAAGACATTCCATAGCACCATACGTCGGATGGTCAATTGATTTTATTTCTAAGCCTTTGCGCAGAATAACAGCAACGCCTCCACCATTCTTATTTACTCTAGGGCGATGGATGACTCTATAACCACACAGTGTATTAGAAAGATCAGCTATCGTCCGGGCATCACGATCATCTCCACAGAGCCAAGTTTCGGTCAAAGCCATAATATCAAGTTGGTTGGAGATAACGAAATCGGACAATGAAGTCGTTTTGTTCTTTATGGAACGAGCATTCCAAAGGCCAAACTTAACTCTAGGCGGTGCATAGTGCTGATTTAGGACTTTACCTGGTGTAATATAAACCAAGTTATCCAAGTTTCTTGATGAAATTTCTTGTCTTCTGCAAGGTCTAGTTGATATCCTCACAGGAATTGGAAGGTATTGTTCAAGGCTCGAAGAGAACTGATTAGAATTCAAAGTTGAAGCAATATGCAAATTCTTGTTAGGATTCTTGAATGAAGACTTAGAAAGATTTGATTTAGGAAAGTAATCTGTAGGATTAGGCCCAGGGTTCACTGCAATGTCACTGAATATGGTTATATCCACAGGCGGGTCATGGCCAGGAATAAACAGCGAAATTGTTCCATGTTTTGTTGTCTTGTTAACTGGAACATTCGAGTAGTGATATCCAGTTGTTGTCAGTCGGCAAACAGTTAGACCAGAATTCGATAACCAAGACTGCTCTTTGAGAGCAGATAAGCTAAAATAAAAACTGGGTTGACTGTAGAACAATATAGCTAGACTGAGTCGAGAAGAAATCAAAAATGTAAAAGCGAGAACAAAACTTGAGACCGCCATTGTAACGCTCCAGCAAAAGGTGTTTGATCCACTTATCTTTGTGGGAGTGAAAGAGACCATACATGTTGCACGGACTTGCCACAAATAGGACACAACCGCCCCATCTCGTGTCTTTGAAGAATGAGACTAATTCTTGAAGGAGACGCTATTTTATGATAGACCTTGCTCGGCTCTTAGGCTCGGAGCTTTAAGGCTCGGCTCGGCTCGGCTCGTATTTGCTCAGCTCGGCTCATATAGGCTCGAAGCCTAAGGGCTCAGCTCGATCGTAGGCTCGGCTCGGCTCGTATAGACTCGGAGCATAAGGGCTCAGCTCGATCGTAGGCTCGGCTCGGCTCGTAAATGCTCGGAGCTTTAAGGCTCGGCTCGGCTCGTATTGGCTCGGCTCGGCTCTTAGGCCGGAGCCTAAGGCCTCAGCACGATCGTAGGCTCGGCTCGGCTCGTATTAGCTCGGAGCCTAAGGGCTTGGCTCGTAGCTCGGCTCGGCTCGTATAGGCTCTTAGGCCGGAGCCTAAGGGCTGAGCACGATCGTAGGCTCGGCTCGGCTCGGCTCGTATAGGCTCGGAGCCTAAGGGCTTGGCTCGTAGCTCGGCTCGGCTCGTATAGGCTCGGAGCCTAAGGGCTTGGCTTGTAGGCTCGGCTCGACTAGTCTAGGTTAGGTTAGGTTGAGATGTATGCCATTCTGCGAACCCAATTTTGTTTCAAAGGGTAATTCATGAATACACTCTCTTTCGTGACGTGCAAGATTAGGTTGGTACAATATAGGTTGCTATAATAAACTAGAATAAATAGTAGATGCATCTCAGATAATTTACTATTTCAACACGTCTTTCGAGGAGAGAACATGAGTCGACTAATTTTGGCTATTTGCATTTTTTAGTTCGTTGTCCTGAACCTCAGAGAAAGGTCTTGCTTGCTACTGCCACTCCTGAACAAGTTCATGCAGTGTGCGAGGTCTGTCATAATCTATTGAAAGGAGTTATTCCACTAACTTACTCTCAAAAAGAAACATTGAGACCTCATGCTAATGACATCAGAACGCTAGCAGACTCATCAGTGCCTTTCAAAACAAAGAAAATAATTTTGGCCCAAAAGGGTGGCAGATTTGTAAAAGATATTGCATCACCTTTGGCTGGGGATGTATTCTTGCTATAAATAGTCCTTCGTAATCCCTCGATATTCATTTGGATCTTGTTAAGACATTAGTGATCATCATGAAGCGAAGATATTCTGAAAGTTCCGAGGAAGATGTATCAGACTCCGAGGCCTCTAGTGAGGAGGAGCCTTTGGACAATGAAATTGTTCAGATGGTACAGGAGCTTTCCAAAAGCATACCCAGGGAGAAGGTACTAAATGTACTCCACAGTATGGCCGCTTCTAAGGACATTTTGTATTGGAATTCGCATGGAGAATTGACTTATCATCAACGACGAATCCCAGTCACAAGCATGAAGGAATTAGTTGAATATGCTTTATTACCTTACAACCCAGATATTAGAACACCCAGAGGTTTAAAAACGTTTACTAATGGATTGGTAGAACTGGGCATTAACAAACATCTAATTGGCAATCAGAAATTGTTGGTAGATCTTGTTGCTACGCAACCGGAAGATGAAGACACGGATGAGAGTGAGACTGAAAGTCAGTCAACTGATGATCAATCCCATAATCATGAACCGGATGATGAAGAAGAGGAAGAACAAAGTAGTGATGATGAAGAGGGGGAACAAGAGGAAGAACAAAGCATGGACGAGGAATCGAATTCTGATGAAGAAGAACAAAGACAGTGTCACGTTTGTCAAGAACCCCGACAGTTTCTCAAGATATCTGTAGTGCGGTGCCCAACTTGCCATTGGCATGAAGGTCATTCTGGTCATCTAAACGATGTAGTTCACTGTGACATTTGTACAACCGTTTTCCCAGCTAATCTACAGAACACAAAGAAAACATTTTACTGCTGTAATGACTGCGATTCTATTCACCAGATGTCGTTAAAGTCAAACAGATTGAAACTCATTGTACCAAAACATGAAGACGAACAAATGGAAAAAGAGGGAAAAAACGGAACGGATCTCGAATACTTTCCTTCATTACCCAAGTGGGAAAAATTCTAAGTTGTAGTATTGAGATCAAAATTAATAAAGAACCTTGACAAAAGCTTTGCCACTGAACGAGAAATATAATCATACAATAAATCGCGTAGTTATTGTCTATTACGAGGACAATTATAGTGTAATGGTTATCACGTCTGACTCTAGATCAGAAGATTATAGGTTCGATTCCCATTAAGATCATATTTTTTCTCTGAAACATAGAGAAATATTTCCAGTGACACTCAAAACACAACCTCCGAAAACAAATTTATTCAAAATTGATTTTGACAAATTCAAGATAAACATCGTGTGTTGATGGAAACAATAGCTTTTGTTTGCTTAAACAAAGTAAAGTACAATGTGATATTTATGTGTACGTAATGAACAATAAATCAGTATCTCGAAGATTAATGTGTACAATCAAATTAGAAATACCACCTGCAGAATAGTGTCTTTCCATCCAGGCTAGTAACATAATTATGAATTTTAGCTTTTTGGAACCAAAAAGGACCTTATAGTGTAATGGTTAGCATCTCTGACTCCAGATCAGAAGTTATGGGTTCGAATCCCATTAAGGTCATCATATTTTATTCAAAATATGGGGAGTGAATAGGAGTATGATTCCAAGGCTAATCCCACAAGATAAAGAACAATATTAAACAAAACAGTATCCTTACTCATGATGTATAATCAGTCAGTCTATATTATTTCAATAAACTCGAATATAGGGTTTTAATGAAGAGTAAAAGTATACATCTCATGATAGCTCAGTTGGTAGAGCGACAGACTGTAGTGTAAAAAACAGCCATCTGTTGGTCGTTGGTTCGATCCCGACTCGTGAGACTAATATATTTTATGATAGAGAAAAAACATCAAAATCCTTGATAGTACAGTGGTTAGTATACTTGTCTGTCGAGCAAGTGACCGGGGTTCGAATCCCCCGTCAAGGAGTTTATATTTTTGAGAAATATCACATGAATAAAAACTTCATCCTTCATTGCATCGCGTGGTGCAATCCTCGAATCTAAAAATAGACATGACTCACCACCCCACCCCTCCCCCAGCACCTCAGCATGCGGGCACCTCAAAATGGAACATGCACCTCACTGGCACCTCACTCGTACCTCAAAATATTGATGTAGGATTGGTACTTGTATACTACTGTTCTATAATTCAATATAGCATGAGAGAGTTGACAAGACCTACCGACAGCTGATTGAAGTAATGCAAATAACTGAATAACAAAACGAGACAAATTAACTTCTGAATGATCTGAATTTGAACGATCTTTCCTGGGGGACAAAATGTATTAAACCTGAATGTATATAACTTGATATCAACAAACATTTCGAATGGTCGACCTTGTTTTTTCTGAAACTGTAAAATATGAAAAAAAATTGAAAATGAAAAATATTTCGCATGTGACCGACGTCAAAAGAAAAAAGAAATGTTTGCAACGTCACGCACAAATTATGAATGTCTGCAAATGCTAGAAGTTTATATGTATTCGAATTTGATGGAAACAACTTCCTTTTATTGTAAAAATAGTCAATTTTTTGAAAGTTAAATTATAAAACTTTCAAACCCACCTGACAAGTGGACTTCACAAAATGCCAAAATTTAAGGTCAGTTATTGCAACTGACCAATTCTTTCGTATTGTCTTTATTAATACAGTACCTTGGTCTCACAAATGTATGCTCACAATTTTTTTTTCGTTTTTTCGAAGAAAACAATTTTTTTTTAATCAATAAAACCGTATGCTCGACGTGAATTCTTGGAGAACCTGCTGAAACCATATGGAAACTTTTAGCTATGGTGCCAACGTCTGCAAGATGTTTCCAAAGACAAGTCAATTATGTCTGAGCTGCGCGTATATGCGATATGCAAAAGAAAAATGATTTTTTTTCCCCCTCCAGTTTCTCGGTTCGTTGTTTTTATACCTATGTACATATCTATTCTCTTTGTTTGTCTATTTCGATCTTATTTAAGAAATTAGATGATCGATTCGGTTCTTGCTGATAGATGAGCTTTAAATCCCACAAAAACGGATATTTTATCAGACTTAAAAACTAAACTGAGTTCGTCAGACATAATACATGCAGGGCTCTAGTTTGACATTGCATCAAAAGGTATTTTTCCTTTTTCTTCTTCTTCTTCTTCTTCTTTTTCTTTTTCTTCTTACTTCTTTTCATTTTTCTTCTTCTTCTTGTCCTTTTTCTTCTTCTTTCCTTTTTTTAATTGAACTGCATGAGTTGGATAATACTTAAATTAGGGAGCATTCATTTTTTAGGAGGGAGGGGGCGGAGGAATTAGGGGGGTGTTTAAAAAATTCCTAGATAAGAAGGGGTATCACGTTCTTTTTAAAGTTGAACCAGGGGGGATCATGAATAAAACTACAGTGTTTTTTTATAGTCGTTTTCTAGGGGGGGTGGGGAAGGGGGCTAGAAAATGCCCAAAAAAACATCTTCTTCTCCCTGAATATTCAAATTCGGATGAGGAACAGGCAACTGTATTTAGAAGTTAAAAAGTGAGAAAAACAATCTAAAAAGCTTGAGCTCACGTACACTCTTAATTTATTTTTTCGTTTATTTTTTCTTTTAATTGCAATACATCTGCACATCACAGGCTAGAGACTGAGTTCTTCATTAATTCTCTGTCATGAGTCTGTAGTCTATACGGCCTCTCAACTTCTGAAGTACATCATTTTAACCACTATTTAATTTTAGAAGGTTGACACCAGCTGTATTCTTTTTTTCTCCTTTTACCCTGTTCTTTTTACCCTTCCTTCTTTCTTTCTTTCTGTTTTTCTTTCTTTCTTTCTTTCTTTCTTTCTTTCATTCATTCTTTGACATTAAAAACCACTAACCGAGAAATAGAAAGAAAAAAAAAACTCAGTTTCTTCTTAAATTATACCATTTACAATTTGCTTAGATATCTGGCAGGTGTCATAAGTAAAGCCAACATCCTCGAACCTAACGGCCTTAATAAGGGCGACGAAACTTACTAAATTAAACATCCTATTCATCTCACATTTTCCCGTCGCTGATGGTTTATCACATTTTATTATCTACTTGTTACATTTTTATCACACTATATTACTCATTTCTACTTCGTCATTTCCTCTTGTCCTTTTTTTCTTTTTTGCTACATATATGTACAGCATACACAGATGTAAATCATCCATTTTACCTGATGAAGACTAGTACTCACTAGTCGAAATATAGTACAATTCAAATACTGAAATAAGAAAGCTAAAGCTCAATTAACACTATTTAGTTTTTAAGGGTATTGCAGAGTATCTGATAATTCTCTAGAGAGATACTTGTAAATACTCTTGATGAAGTTTTTCTTAAACTTCACATTTTTCAGATTAATTCTTTCCTGTAGTTATTTCTGATGTCAGAAAAGTCAGCTGTAACTTCATTGTATATAATAAATGCAATGATTCTGTATTCTGCATTTTACTAAGCTTGGTAACGTATCTCCGTTTCTAGAAATATCCTCGTTAATCCATATGTGGGTCTTTTCTGAAGTTTGTTTTGGCTTCCTTCCCGACTTCTTTCCCACAATACCGCCATACTTCTGGGTGAAAGCAATACCAACAACTAGCTCCAGCTTTAACTTCTACCATATCAATACAATTCCTTGCTACCTTATGCTAAAAAATTTCAGTTAATCATCTAGAACATCTTGTTCCACATTGATATATATAGATAACTGTAATTCATGCTGACCCTGTCTACTGTAACACGTTTTACTTCTCATATATGAAGTAGCTCATAGTAAAAGTCTTTATTCACTCAAACGTGCATATTTTCTTGTCTTCTCTTGTCTTCTCTTGTCTGCTCTTGTCTTGTCTTCTCTTCTCTTCTCTTCTCAAGGATCTGGTATGCTTAGTGTTGATGTTCATCCTCAACTGAAGTAGTATTGATGTGAGATTGTGTACATGTTGTTGGGTCCTGGCTACTATCTCCACCTGGTGTTCTGGGTTGTCTGGTGTTGATGTTCATCCTCAACTGAAGTGGTATTGATGTGAGATTGTGTACATGTTGTTGGGTTCTGGCTACTATCTCCACCTGGTGTTCTGGTGCGTCTAGTGTTGATATTCGTCCTAGAGCAAAGATTCTTTTTAGTCCTTGTCTAAAGTCCCTCAGAAACACAAAATAGATACAGGGATTGAAGGCCGCTAGGGATAACCACATGATGAGAAATGCAAACCACAATTTATGAAATATGTCGTTGTCTATTGACCGTGTTAAAGGATGGTTGAGCACGTCCATCCATTGTAAGGCACAGATAGGACACCAACACATGATAAACAATACGATTATAGTTACTGACATGCAGAATATTCGTCTGTTTCTTCGCTGTCGTGAACGAATCCTTTCTTTTTCAATCAATGGCATAACATTCTTCAGGCTTTTACGTAGCTTATAAAGCATAATGCTATACAAGAGTATGACTGCGATGAAAGGGATAACAATGCCAATTATTGTAATAAAAGCAAAATTTATTATTTCAGCTGTATTCGGGTCAAATGCTGGTGACCATGAGAAGTCGCACATCGTGTA
>JALHLI010000005.1:632500-650000 GCA_023349425.1 Anthopleura sola
AAAGTCAACATCCTCGAACCTAACGGCCTTAATAAGGGCGACGAAACTTACTAAATTAAACATCCTATTCATCTCACATTTTCCTGTCGCTGATGGTTTATCCCATTTTATTATCTACTTGTTACATTTTTATCACACTATATTACTCATTTCTACTTCGGCATTTCCTCTTGTCCTTTTTTTCTTTTTTGCTACATATATGTACAGCATACACAGATGTAGATCATCCATTTTACCTGATGAAGACTAGTACTCGCTAGTCGAAATATAGTACAATTCAAATACTTGATTACCTACGTTGTTTTTTGTGTTTTGTTTCTTTGATTTTATATACTATTCAACCAAAGATCAGTACTGATCCGACGTACAAAATATAGGATTGTTGAAAATTTACATCAATATTTACTTTTTAGGCAGCCCAGCTGTAAAAGCCTCTATATTTCTAGAAATTTCGATTGATCCCGAGTCATCCTGTCGTGTTTCAATAAATTTAGTCACCGCCTAGAAAAGCTACGAAGCTGAGACCGTCAAGGGTTATCGGTAGATTCATTTTACATGTTTCGACAGCTTGATAAGTATTGATGGATTTGAAAGAGTATCTGTTTATTCTCTAGAGAGAAAATTATAAATCCTCTTGTTTCCTTTCACATTTTTCACACTAATTTTTCCTGTGTTTTTCCTGTGTGTTCTTTCTTATGTACTTCGTAGCTGCAAAGTAGCGGCAAAGTAGCTGCAAAGTCATTGAGTAACTTGTATATCATAAATGCAATGATTCCATGTTCTGTTTACTAGGTTTGGTAAAGTGTCTCAATTTCCAAAACTATCCTTATTGATCCTTATATGGCTCTTTTGTCAAGTTTATGAATTGGTTTCCTTCAGTTCCCGACCTCTTTCCCACAGTATCGCCCTGCTCTGCTCTGCTCTTCTCTTCTCGTCTCCGTTTTCTTTGCTTCCCTTGTCTTCTCTTGTTAGGGTTTTGTCTTCTCTTGTCTTCTCTTGTCTTCTGTACTCTTCTCAAGGATCTGGTATGC
This sequence comes from Anthopleura sola, assembly GCA_023349425.1. Classification (NCBI taxonomy): domain Eukaryota; kingdom Metazoa; phylum Cnidaria; class Anthozoa; order Actiniaria; family Actiniidae; genus Anthopleura; species Anthopleura sola. Next base: position 633,532 of record JALHLI010000005.1, read on the forward strand.
TTTGTGTTGATGCTCATCCTAAACTTAAGTGGTATTGATGTGAGATTGTTCACATGTTGTTGGGTCCTGGCTATTATCTCCACCTGGTGTTCTGGTGCGTCTAGTGTTGATGTTCATCCTAGAGCAAAGATTCTTTTTATTCCTTGTCTAAAGTCCCTCAAAAACACAAAATAGATACAGGGATTGAACGCTGCTAGGGAGTACCACACTAACTGAAACGCAAACCACAATTTATATTGTATGTCGTCGTCCATTGACCGTATTGAAGGATGGTTGAGCATTGACATCCATACTATAGGAAAAAAAGGAAACCAACAGATGATAAACAATACGATTATAGTTACTGACATGCAGAATATTCGTCTGTTTCTTCGCTGTCGTGAACGAATCCTTTCTTTTTCAATCAATGGCATAACATTCTTCAGGCTTTTACGTAGTTTATAAAGAATAATGCTATACAAGAGTATGACTGCGATGAAAGGAATAACAATGCCAATTATTGTAATAAAAGACAAAAAGATTATTTCAGCTGTAATCGGGTTAAATCCTGGTGACCATGAGAAGTCGCACATCGTGTAGCCCCATTCATTTGTCAGACGAAAAGTGTAAAAGTATGGAGAGAAGAGAGCCATGGCTACGATCCAAGGAAAAGAGATCACAATCCATCTTTTTTTACGAGTTAGAATCGTTCGTCGAGTTGGATAAACAACAGCGATAAATCTTTGCAAGGCAACGATGACCAGGCTGATAGATGATACAAATGGTGATATATAAGAGAGGAAAGGAACCAGTTTACAGAGAGCATCGCCAAAGGGACCGTCTACTAACCACTCCCAGGGCCGTACTATCTGATCTGAAATCTGCCATGGCATTGCTATCAAGGGAACGAGCAAGTCTGATACAGCCATATTGACAATCAAGTAGTTCATATTTGTTCTTAAGTTTTGATTACAATACACGACAGCAATGACGAGGACGTTACCAAAGAGAGACCAGACAAGTAGAATAGAATACAAGGCTACTTCAGTATTAACTGAAATTGGTGGTATCCAAGATCCAAGAGCATGTGTTGAATTGTTCACATTCATCGTAAAAACCTCTTATCTTCAGGATATAGTAATAAAAAATATCGAAGACTCCTCACATCCAGGAGCTTTCTTGAAAATGAGGAATGAGGAAAACGAGGAAATAGAACGTAGACTCTTCCTATTGAAAAGACGATAGTGTTCAAAGATAGTTGTCCTTCTTTTTCCAATAGGTCAACAAGTTGTTAAATGGTTAACTCAACGTGAACGTTTCAAAAGTTCTTGTCTAGAACTAGCTGTTCTCTCACGCCTAATGACTTTGATGACTTGGTGTTGTATATGATATTGTTGGTGCAGTAGGTTTGTGCTCGTACACAACTTGCACGATGATCAACCTTGAGGTTTCAGAAGATAATTTATAGCTGCTCTCTCACACCTGATAATCTTGATGACCAATAGCGGCTATGTTATCTTTAATTAATTAATAAATATTCATAGATATGTCTTAGACTTCCTGATTAAATTATCGACAATATTGCTTTACTCGAAACTACGGCTGTAAAATAATTATTACTGTACAGTCATGTTTATTATTGATTTTGATAGTTAGACTATGTGTTCCATACATATCACATATTTTATTGGATAACGTAGTAATCATCCCTAATGGATTGAATCCATCACTTCTGTACAGTTATCCACAACCAGGGACCTAGAACCTGACAGTGGAGGTTTACAACAACACAAGTAGAGCTAACATAACCAAACAAATCATAGTGCACCAAGTTATATACCATGAGAAAGTTTCGGAAAACTCAGTAATAATATCCGCCCAGCTCGCTTATTCAGGGGTGGATCCAGGATTTTGTTCAGGGAGGGATACAGCGTTGTATAGGGGCAGCAGGTGCCAGTGAAAAAGCCGTGCGAACCCAAAAGGAAACAAACGGGAAAAAACCAAAGTAAGGGCATATTTAGAGAGGGGTGCAACCTTAGATTTAAAGAAAGATATTATTATTTCGTAGTGGATATCTACAAAATAGGAGTAGGTATTAGTCCAAGCTGGGTGCGCCCCCCCCCCCCCCCCATGCACCCCTCCCTGGATCCGTCCCTGTAGTTTATAAGGCTATTGCAAGCTTTCTCAGTAAATATATTGTCAGACCACCCGTAGACAGCTGCAGGGCAGTGTTATTCACCAAAACTGGAAGTGCCTAGAGATGTTTTAGTTAAAATGCAGAAAAATTGAACATTAATTCTGACTGTAAACTCCTCCTTATGAAAGAACTGGAAACTCCTTCAAAATGAAAGACCGCGCTCCTTTAGTAATTTAAAATAATTTTTTCCCCAATTTTTAACATTACAACATCACAACTATCCTAGACGATATTCTTCCTATTCCTTTCTATAAATATCTCAAATATTCAACAGCACCATGTAGCGTATGTTCAACCCGTCTACGCGGTGATCAAAATGAATATTTTATATTACTGTTTTTATAGTGTGTAACTGAAGGTGGCTGAATTTTGAATATTACCATCTTGTGTGGAAAATAATTCATAACTGGAAAACTAAAAAAACTATGGAAGTAATTTTTTCAGGACATCTACTTTAAACCTTAACAATGTTTTCGAGAACTATCTAAAAAGTTGAAGTTCAAAACGTGTATAGTTTCCTAATTCAATTTTGAAGTTAATTAATTACACAACTTGAATTAACGTCGTTGCAAAGTATAGTCAGCCACTTTAATGTCGTCAAAGTAAGAACTCGAGCAGCCATCTTTCTCTTGAGAAAGACATTTTTTTCGAACATACACCAACTATTTATGAGTACAAATGTTTTTTTTTCATGGTGTATTTATTGATGTTCATTACTATATATTTAAAGAGATTCTATCTAACACCTAGAACAACTAAGATAAATTATTCAGTTTGAACGTGGGTGGAAAGGGAGTTCTAATGTTTAGGAATAAACGGTATTTTTTAACTTTTCTTGTAAATAATAAAAATTCTTTGAAGTAATATTTTGGTGTGTTCATTTTCGTCTTCTTTTTCTTCTTCTCCTCCTCCTCCTCCTCCTCCTCCTTTTTCTTTTTCTTCTTCTTCTTCCTCTTCTTCTTCTTCTTCTTCTTCTTCTTCTTCTTCTTCTTTCCTTTTTTTTAATTGAACTGCATGAGTTTACAGATACTTAAAATTTAATTTCTAGTTGAAGACGGGGACATAACATCTTCTTCTCCCTGAAGGATCAGTTTAAAAAAAACATATTCAAATTCGGATGAGGAACAGCCAACAGTTATTAGAAGATAAAAAGTGAGAAAAACAATCTAAAAAGCTTGAGTTCACGTACGCTCTTAATTGAATATTTCCTTTATTTTTTTCTTTTAATTGCAATATATTAAATTTAAAAATAGGTTGCTAGCCATTCTTCTGTACATCTGAACAACACAGGCTAGAGATTGAGTTCTTCATTATTTCTCTGTCATGAGTCTGTAGTCTATACGGTCTCTTATACTCTGAAGTAGATTATTTTAACCGCTATTTTAAAAGGTTGACACCAGCTGTATTCTTCTTTATTTTCATTTTCCCCTGTTCTTTTTCCCCTTCTTTCTTTCCTTCTTTCCTTGTTTCTTTCTTTCTTTTTTTCTTTCCTTCTTTCCTTTTTTCTTTCTTTCTTTCCTTCTTTCTTTCTTTCTTTCTTTCTTTCCTTCTTTCTTTCCTTCTTTCTTTCTTTCCTTCTTTTTTTCCATCTTTCCTTCTTTCTTTCTTTCTTTCTTTCTTTCTTTCTTTCTTTCTTTCTTTCTTTCTTTCGTTCTTTTTTTCTTTCTTTCCTTCTTTCTTTCTTTCTTTCTATCTTTCTTTCCTTCTTTTTTTCCTTCTTTCTTTCTTTCCTTCTTTCTTTCTTTCCTTCTTTCCTTCTTTCTTTCCTTCTTTCTTTCTTTCTTTCTTTCTTTCTATTTTCCTTCTTTCCTTCTTTCTTTCTTTCTTTCTTTCTTTCTTTCTTTCTTTCTTTCTTTCTTTCTTTCTTTCTTTCTTTTTTTCTTTCTTTCTTTCTTTCTTTCTTTCTTGTTTTTTTTCCTTCTTTCTTTTTTTGCCTACTGGTTAGACTTTTCAAAATACCTTTTGATGCAATGTCAAACTAGAGCCCTGCATGTATTATGTCTGACGAACTCAGTTTAGTTTTTAAGTCTGATAAAATATCTGTTCTTGTGGGATTTAAAGCTCATCTATCAGCAAGAACCAAATCGTTCATCCAATTTCTTAAATAAGATCGAAATAGAGAAACAAAGAGAATATATATGTACATAGGTATTAAAAACAACGAACCGAGAAACTGAAAATAAATCTTTTTTTTCTAAATTATACCATTTACAATTCGCCTAGATATCGAGCAGGCGATGTGCATTGGCATTACAACCAGCTGAGGTGACTTTCAGAACAAATTCAAGGTCAACCAATCAGAATTGAAGACTCAACATCGTATTTTGAGTAGCATTTCCCATTATTCTGCCAAGAAAGTTTATGAAATACGAGTTCTTCCTTCTTAAAATTAATCGTAAACACAAGGCAAACTCATGGTGGAATTATATTTCAATCAACAAGAAAAGTCTACATTGTATACTCAGAAAATGCTCGAAAAACCCATAATTCCTTTCGGGGAAGACGATCAACTAAACTGGAAACAACTAACAAAGAAACTGAATAAAATAGCTCATTTTCTTTTGAAATTATACCATTTACAATTTGCTTAGATATCGGGCAGGTGTCTTGACTAAAGCCAACATCCTCGAACCTAACGGCCTTAATAAGGGCGACGAAACTTACTAAATTAAGACATCCAATTCAAATACCGTCAATTATCTACGTTTTTTTTTTCTTTCCTTTCTTTAAGTGTATCTCCTATTTACAGGCTTATTACCGACATTCGAGGTATTTATTTGGCTTATTGTATACCTAATGAAGTTTTCATAACACGGCAAACCCCAAGAGAAAATAGTGTGATAACGTTGACGCACATCGTTTTAGTGAGCATGCGTACATTATGAATTAGCACTTTCAATGTTTTCACTCATCCCACATGGAGAAACAGAGGTTCATATGTGATGTCATGAACTTTCAACCTCAACTTTTCAAACCATGCAACAGGGCACAGGGAGCCCACAGGCACTGGTAGAATCAGTGATTAGAACAAAATCTATCATGCGTAAATACACGTGCTAGCTCCCACACGAGCTTCAAGTCTGAATAAATTATCAGCTGCTAACGTTGCTAGCGTAGAATATAATGACAAGGGATGAAACTTCAAGAATTTTTCGTTCTATCTTCGCCTCGAGTAAGGGGGGACGGAAGCGGAAATGAACAATAGCACCGGAAATGAGCGTCTTCCGTTTAAAGCTTTGGAAGATAGTAATGACAATGAAATTTCTTCAAAATCGTTATCATAGATACAGAAAAAAGTTATTTTAGATGCAGAACGAAGTAAAAACATCGATTTTGATGACTACCCGTCAGATTTATAAGATTCCATTTTACTTCCGTCCCCCCTTACTCGTGGCGCAGATAGAACGAAAACAAGATTTTAATTTGTTGCCATTTTTTCAAGACATCAGTCCATGCTGATTTTTTCGGTCCACACACAACGTTAGACAAACTTTCCAAGTATCAGAATATTGAGGTTTAAAGCTTAAAAGACATTTCATGATTTTTTAAAAGCAATTTTATTCGAGGAGTCCATTTTAAGTTTCATCCCTTGTCATTATATTCTACGCTAACAACGTTAGCAGCTGATAATTTATTCAGACTTGAAGCTCGTGTGGGAGCTAGCACGTGCATTTACGCATGATAGATTTTGTTCTAATTACTGATTCTACCAGTGCCTGTGGACTCCCTGTGAACAGGGTTTACTACAAGCAACGCTATCAAGGCGAGCTTCTTTAACTTTGCACAATGGAAACGTTGGATTTTGTAATGAGGAAAATTTCTTCATTACAAATTTAAGGTTTGTGTAGTATTTAAAAAACAAGTAGCACTGCTTTATCAAGTATCTCTCGGGCCGCCGTGACTTTCAATGTGCGAAAATCACGGCTTTAGAATATTTCGGCGAATTACTTGAAATCTAACAGATTGATTTTCTTTTAAATAGTTGGAATCGTTTTGCAATAGCTTGAAGTTGATGATGTCGTTTCCCGCTTGTCTAGATCTCATCGAGTTTTAGAAATATTCGATAAAAACCAATTTCAACATTATTTGTTTATCGTTGCCAAGGTAACGTCAATCAAGCTAAACTTAACATCATTTTAAAATTTCATCTTAGCTCTATAACTGGTCCAAAAATCAAGTATATAGATATAAGTTAAGACTATGAATAAGCCAAATGAAAATGTAAGGTATGGTCTGAAAAATACTATAGGAAGCCACCTTAAGTGCCGGTATAAAATGCTTTCCTCGTGACCAGATAGGAACATCGGATTGGACAAAATGATAATGAATTATTAATGAGTTTTTAAAAATATATTTGGTATTACTACAAATGGCGAAACAATAATTCAAGCTTATGTACTTAAAAGTTAATGCCATATACTACAAACCCCCCTTGACTATCACTGGTTAATTCTTATTCTCGACTTTGAGGGGCACCTTGTATACATACAATACCTTGTTATCCTTCACTGCACATGAAAACTATTGTGTTTAGGGTGGACACAAGACCAGACTCACGAAACAGGGTGGACACACGACCAGACTACCGAAACAGGGTGGACACACGTCCAGACTCACGAAACAGGGTGGACACAAGACCAGACTCACGAAACAGGGTGGACACACGACCAGACTCACGAAACAGGGTGGACACACGACCAAACTCACGAAACAGGGTGGACACACGACCAAACTCACGAAACAGGGTGGACACACGACAATACTACCGAAACAGGCTGGACACACGACCAGGCTACTGAAACAGGGTGGACACACGACCAGGCTACTGAAACAGGCTGGACACACGACCAGACTACCGAAACAGGGTGGACACACGACCAGACTACCGAAACAGGGTGGACACACGACCAGACTACTTAAACAGGGTGGACACACGACCAGACTACCGAAACAGGGTGGACACACGACCAGACTACCGAAACAGGGTGGACACACGACCAGACTACTGAAACAGGGTGGACACACGACCAGACTACCGAAACAGGGTGGACACACGATCAGACTACCGAAAAAGGCTGGACACACGACCAAACTAACGTACTAGTGTTGACTAACGACATCGCTGTTCTGAATCCTATAAAATTGGTTAAGCTTTTCCCAAACATGAGCTGACACCAATAACCATTTACAAGGATTTTATTTTTATTATTACATGTTTTAATATATTTTTTTATTTCATTTACTTTAAGAGAGTCATCTAGAATAAGCCTTGGAATACATCAAAAGAAAAAAGTAATGATTTTCTTAATCTTTTGGATTGTTTTTGGAGTACATGACATATCGGGTGTAAAGGTAGTTCCAATGTTAGAGTTCTTGTCAAATTAATTGTTATTTTAGATATGTTGTAGGCCTTTATGGCGGTTAAATTGTAATTTATATTTTAATTTTTTTTTTTGGTCTAACATCAAACTAAAGCTCTGCATGTATTATGTATGATAAGACATAAAGAATAAACTCCTCTGCTTTTGTGGCATTTAAAGCTTATCGCAGTCGTCAGCAAGAAGCGAATCGATCAGACAAATTCTTAAGATCAAAATTAGAGGGGGAAAAAGAAAATTAATGATTATGTACATTGGCATTAAGAACAACGAACCGAGAACCAAAAAAAAACTCATTTTCTTCTTAAATTATGCCATTTACAATTTGCTTCGATATCGGGCAGGTGTGAAGATTATCTCATAATTAAGCTATTGCCATCGAACTTAACGGCCTTAGTAAACGCGACAAAACCTACCAACTGAAATTAAAGGCGCGATTACACGGTGCAATTTTCTCTGCAACTTGTCTCCCAACGAGGTTCTCTGGTTTTTCCTCCCTCCACAAAAATAAAACCTCTAAATTCCAATTGGAATGCAGTGGAAGAATAGCCACTTTTGTGGAATCCGTGCACTGTTTTAAAATTCTCGTTTATTTTATGTATTTAACATTTTTTCATCTACGTTGTTTTTGGTTTTTCTTTCTTCAACTTCATATTCTAATTAACCAAAGATCAATACTGATCCGACGCATAAAAGGCGTAAATTTCCTAGTCAGCCTGTAAAAGTTTTTATATTCTCTAGAATATTCGATTGATCACGAGCCGTCCAGCCGTATTTCAATAAAGTTAGTCACCGACGAGAAAAGCTACAAAGCTCAAACCGTCAAGGATTATCGGCAAAATCATAGTTAAATTTTTCAAAAGTTTGATAACTGCATTGATGGTTTTGAGACCTTTTACCAGTTACATTTTCTCTGAGTCCTGTGAGCATCCTCATTGTGTCAAAAAGCCTTACTTGATTGCAGGGCCGTAGCCACTATGAGCTGTTGCCTCGGTGAAATTTCACAGATCAGTATTTTTTTAGTTTCCTTTAATTCTTTGATTAGAATGCAGGCATCGTCCGAAAGTAATTTGTTTGAATTCTAAAGACCTGTTATCGATCATCAATGGTCGAATTCAGGCTAAATGCCATTTAATAGGCCTTCAAATATAAATATGACAGGGCAGGGAAACCTGTTAAGGCCGACTCTCTATATCTTTTAAGCTCAATATTTTATGAACACGTTCTTTTTGGGCCAAAAAAATAAATAAAAAATCAAATTGAATACGACCAAAATTTAACGGATGCGGTTTAGAGATATAATTCTGGCTGAAGGCAATACTGAAAATGAATTGTTCTCTTTTCTTCTCTTCTCAAGGATCTAGTTTTGATGCCTTTTTATCCTCAACTGAAGTGGTATTGATGTGAGGTGGTGTACATGTTGTTGGGTCCTGGTAACTATCTCCACCTGGTGTTCTGGTGCGTCTAGTGTTGATATTCATCCTCAACGGAAGTGGTATTGATGTGAGGTGGTGTACATGTTGTTGGGTTCTGGTAACTATCTCCACCTGGTGTTCTGGTGCGTCTAGTGTTGATGTTCATCCTAGAGCAAAGATTCTTTTTAGTCCTTGTCTAAAGTCCCTCAGAAACACAAAATAGATACAGGGATTGAAGGCCGCTAGGGAGAACCACATGATGATAAATGCAAACCACAATTTATAATATATGTCGTTGTCCATTGACCGTATTAAAGGAGGGTTGAGCACGCCCATCCATGCTAAGATACATATAGGACACCAACAGATAATAAACAATACGATTATAGTTACTGACATGCATAATATTCGTCTGTTTCTTCGCTGTCGTGTACGAATCGTTTCTTTTTCAATCAATGGCATAACATTCTTCAGGCTTTTACGTAGTTTATAAAGAATAATGCTATACAAGAGTATGACTGCGATGACAGGAACAACAATGCCAATTATTGAAAAAAATGTTATAAATACTATTTCAGATGTAATCGGGTCAAATGCTGGTGACCATGAGATGTCGCACATCGTGTAGCCCCATTTATTTGTCAGATGAAGAGTGTAAAAATTTGGAGAGTAGAGAACCATAGCTACGATCCAAGGAAAAGAGATCACAATCCATCTTTTTTTACGAGTTAGCATTGCTCTTCGAGTTGGATAAACAACAGCGATAAATCTTTGCAAGGCAACGATGGCCAGGCTGATAGATGATACAAATGGTGATACACGAGAGAGAAAAGGAACCAGTTTACAGAGAGCATTGCCAAAGGGACCGTCTATTAACCACTCTCCTTGTCGAAGCATTGACCGCGAAATAACCCATGGTATTGTTATCAAGGGAACGAGCAAGTCTGATGCAGCCATATTGACAATCAAGTAGTTCATATTTGTTCTTAAATTTTGATTGCAATACACGACAGCAATGACGAGGACGTTACCAAGGAGAGACCAGACAAGTAGAATAGAATACAAGGCTACTTCAGTATTAACTGAAATTGGTCGTATCCAAGATCCAAGAGCATGTGTTGAATTGTTCACATTCATCGTACAAACTTCTTATCTTAAGGATATAGTAATCAAAAATATCGAAGACTCCTCACATCCAGTAGCTTTTTTGAAAATGAGTCGAGGAAATAGAACGTAGACTCTTCCTATTGAAAAGACGATAGTGTTCAAAGATAGTTTTTCTTCTTTTTCCAGTAGGTCAACAAGTTGTTCAATGGTTAACTCAACGTGAACGTTTCAAAGGTTCTTGTGCTCGTACATAACTTGCACGACGATCAACCTTGAGGTTTCAGAAGATAATTTATAGCTGCTCTCCCACACCTGATAATCTTGATGACCAATAGCGGCTATGTTATCATTAATCAATTAATAAATATTCATAGATATGCCTTAGACTTCGTGATTAAATTATCGACATTATTGCTTTACACGAAACTATGACTTTAAATATTTATTACTGTACAGTCATATTTATTCTTAATTTTGAAAGTTAGACTTTGTGTTCCATACATATTACATAAGAAGGTTATGGAAAACTCAGGAATAATATCTGCCCAGCTCGCTTATTCAGGGTTGGATCAAGGATTTTGTGCAGGGAGGGATGCAGCATTGTAGGGGAAGCAGCTGCAAGCGAAAAAGCAACCCGAAAGAAAAACATGGAAACGAAAAAAGGCAAAGTAAGGGCATTTTTAGAGAGGGGTGCACCCGCCCCTTAGATACAAAGAAAGATAACATTATTTCGTAGTGGTTATCTATAAAATAGGGGTAGGTATTCGTCCCAGAGGTGTGCGCATACCCCTGCACCCCTCCCCTGGACCCACCCCGGTAATTTATAAGACCATTACTAGACTAGGAGCCATGACCCTCGTAGCACACCCTCTACATATTTTGACTGACACCATAAAATGAAAGTAGGGTACCAAGGGAAAATTTCTAGGTACGATATACTAAGGTACCTGTGGGCCATTATTCAGTAAATCTATTTGAAAACCACCCGTAGACAGCAGCAGAGCAGATTATTTACCAAAACTGGGAGTGCCTAGACATGTATTCATTAAGAGCTAGAGGCAGAAACCGTGAGCATTAATATTGATAGTAAAATGAACTCCCATTTATAAAGGAAACTCCTTCAAAATGAAAGACCTTTCTCCTTTAGAAATTTAAAAACAATCTCTCGTCTTATTCTTATTCTTCCTTTCTAAAAGTATTGCCATCGTGTAATAGTTTTAGTATGCTATTACATATCGTGTCCTTTGAAACATCTTGGAAACATCTTCCGAGTTGCTTACGTTTCAGAAGGTTCTCCAAGAATTCACTCCGAGAGTTTTCATGATAAAATAGATATTTTTTCCATATATATACAAAAAATAGCACATTATTGTGAAGCCAAGACACTCTATTAATAAAGAAAATATGAAAAAAAAAATGGGTCAGTTTTAAAAACCGACTGTACGATTGGGTATTTCGTAAAATCCATTTGTCAGGCAATTTTGTAAGTTTTATGATTCAACTTCCAAACATTTGCCTATTTTTAAGAGAACACGAAGTTGACGTTTTATATCAAGAAGATGATGTTTATACAAAGTAATATACATTCAGGTTTAATACATTATAGCAAAAATGAAATTCAGATCATTAAGAAGAAAACTTGTCTTGTTTTGTTATTCAATTACTGTTTCCATTACTTGAATTACGAGCTGTTGGTAGGTCTTGTCAACTCTCTCATGCTATGATATGAATTATCAAATTATAGTACAACCGTCAAAACGCACAACTATGGATGGATGGAAGGAAGAAAAATAGGAAGGAAAGAAGGAAGGAAAAAGAAAGAAAGAAAGAAAGAACTGACACAATTCCACAAAAATTTCAAAAGATATTGGTGCCTACTTTGTGGTTCGTGCTTCATGATTCAGGTCTTAAAATATAATGACTAAAAATAGTATTTTTATTGCGATTTTTAGATTACAATTAAACAACAATTCCAGACTATACTCTTCCTTAACTCAATAACTGTATATGCCCGCCAAACAGCACCATGTAGCTTACATCCAACTCGCCTAACATGTTTTTTACTGTTTTTTTATTTTTTATTTTACTGTGCACGTAAAATAAGGTGGCTGTGCCTACTTTAAAATGTGATTGGGAAAAAAACATTTTTTAGCAAAGTTATTCTACTTTTCCACTGATTATTCAAAATTAATACAAGAGAGAAAAATGGTGTCCTGAGCTCGTTTTCTAGATGCTGAATTTTGAAAATTACCATGTTGACAAGTTTTCGGAAAAAAATGGCGGAGACCAACCTTCGATTAAAATGATTTATAACTTAGAAATTAATGAAAAGCTATAAAGTCATTTTCACAAAATATCTACTTTGAACATTATTTTGAGGAACTAACTAAAAATTTGAATTTCAATAATTGTATGGTTTCCTGATCAAATTTTGAAGGTAATTCAGCGGGGTTTTTTTAGCATGTACACAAATTTAACATGTGGTTAATTAGCTAGCAATGTGGCCAAAATATTAAAAACTCGAGAGCTCCTTTTTCTATTAAAAAATAATCGCACATACAAAAGTATTCATATGTACTGGTTTTTCAGTCAAAAGGTGTTTATTAATTTCCAGTGCTATATATTTGAATAGATTCTAACTAAAAACTACAACAACTAAAGTAAATTATTCAGTATGAAGATGGTTTGAAAGGAAGTTCCAAAGCTTATAACTGAAAATTATAAAAATACGGTAATGAAAAATGCCCAGCTCGCTTATTCAGGGATTTATTCAAGGATTTTGTTCAGGGAGGGACGCAGCGTTGTAGGGACACCAGCTGCCCGCGAAAAAGCAGCCCGAAAGAAAAACATGCAAACGAAAAAAGATTTAAAGAAGGATAACATTATTTCGTATTGGTTATCTATAAACTAGGGGTACAAATTCGTACCAATGGGGTGCACACCCCCTGCACCCCTCCCCTGGACCCACCCCGGTAATTTATAAGACCATTACAAACTTATTCAGTAAATCTATTGAAAACCACCCGTAGATCTAGACAGCAGCAGAGCAGATTATTTACCAAAACTGGGAGTGCCTAGACATGTATTAATTAAGAGCTAGAGGCAGAAACCGTGAACTAATACTGATAGTAAAATGAACTCCCATTTATAAAGGAAACTCCTCCAAAATGAAAGACCTTTCTCCTTTAGAAATTTAAAAACAATCTCTGGTCTTATTCTTATTCTTCTTTTCTAAAAGTATTGCCATCGTGTAATAGTTTTAGTATACTATTACATATCGTGTTCTTCGAAACATCTTGGAAACATCTTCCGAGTTGCTTACGTTTCAGAAGGCTCTCCAAGAATTCACTCCTAGAGTTTTCATGATAAAATAAATATTTTTCCATATATATATACAAAAAAATAGCAGATTATTGTGAAACAAAGATACTGTATTAATAAAGAAAATATGAAAAAACATTGGTCAGTTTCAAAAACTCACTGTACGATTGGGTATTTTGTGAAATTCATTTGTCAGGCAATTTTGTAAGTTTTATGATTCAACTTTCAAACATTTGCCTATTTTTAAGAGAACAAGAAGTTGACGTTTTATATCAAGAAAATGATGTTTATATAAAGTAATATACATTCAGGTTTAATACATTATAGCAAAAATGAAATTCAGATCATTAAGAAGAAAACTTGTCTTGTTTTGTTATTCAATTACTGTTTCCATTACTTGAATTACGAGCTGTTGGTAGGTCTTGTCAACTCTCTCATGCTATGATATGAATTATCAAATTATAGTACAACCGTCAAAACGCACAACTATGGATGGATGGAAGGAAGAAAAATAGGAAGGAAGGAAGGAAGGAAAGAGAAAGAAAGAAAGAAAGAAAGAACTGACACAATTCCACAAAAATTTCAAAAGATATTGGTGCCTACTTTGTGGTTCGTGCTTCATGATTCAGGTCTTAAAATATAATGACTAAAAATAGTATTTTTCACAGTTGCGATTTTTAGATTACAATTAAACAACAATTCCAGACTATACTCTTCCTTAACTCAATAACTGTATATGCCCGCCAAACAGCACCATGTAGCTTACATCCAACTCGCCTAACATGTTTTTTACTGTTTTTTTATTTATTTGTTACTGTGCTCGTAAATTAAGGTGGCTGTGCCTATTTTAAAATGTGGTTGGGAAAAAAACATTTTTTAGCAAAATTATACTACTTTTCCACTGATTATTCAAAATTAATACAAGAGAGAAAAATGGTGTCCTCAGCTCGTTTTCTAGATAATGAATTTTGAAAATTACCATGTTGACAAGTTTTCGGAAAAAAATGGCGGAGACCAAGCTTCGATTAAAATGATTTATAGCTTAGAAATTAATGAAAAGCTATAAAGTCATTTTCACAAGATATCTACTTTAAACATTATTTTGAGGAACTAACTAAAAATTTGAATTTCAATATTTGTATGGTTTCCTGATCAAATTTTGAAGGTAATTCAGCGGGGTTTTTTTTAGCATTTACACAAATTTAACGTATGGTTAATTAGCTAGCAAATTTAATGAAATGTGGCCAAAGTATTAAGAAATCGAGAGCTCCTTTTTTTCTTGAAAAAAAAAAATTGAACATATAAAAGTATTCATATGTACTGGTTTTTCAATCAAAAGGTATTGATTGTTATAACCAAACGATGAATTTTCGCGCGCTGTCATTGGTTCAAATGGGTCACGTGCAGGACGGGTATCAGGCGATATCCCCCGTCCGAAGTGGTATTCGTCCAGCAGAAGGTAAAAACGTTAAAAAAGAAAAGAAAAAACACGGAAAACAAAGAAACTCGGTTTTTACAAACAAGTGAGAGTAAAATACAGACTGGTTGAGAAAACTACGCCAGGAAACACGAAAAAATCAACAAAATATACTGTAAATGTCTTCAATGGTAAGCATCTATGTTTCGTGAATGAAGTTTTTGGTTTGTTTTCGAAATGGTTTTATAAACTACTAAAAACCAACAAAGAATTCGAAAACAAATGTCAAACAATAGAATAATTCAATGTCAAACAGCTTTCATTTACCAAAATAATTGTTTTTATACCCAGCTTGGAGACGAAAGAGAATCATTTTTGGAAAACTCTGGAGATCACGAGTCGATGCAGTTTGCTGAATTCATTTCAGTGAAGTCGTTGGGTTATAAAAAAAATAAACCCCCCTCTGGCTCACTGGAATATCGGTTGATAATGTCCTTGGATGAGAAATGGTCCTCAAAATATCACATTTGCCCTCGAAGCTTCGCTTCTCGGCCAAATGTTCTTTTTTCGGACCATTTCTCATCCTCGGACATTATCAGCCGATATCCCAGCCGCCAGGAGGGGTTTATTTACTAAATATTCCGTACTATATATTTGAAGAGATTCTAACAAAAAACTACAACAACTAAAGTAAATAAGGGAGGGATGCAGCATATCAGGGGCAGCAGCTGCCTCCAAAAAAGCCGGCCAAACCAAAAAAACATTCAAACGAAAAAAGACAAAGTAGGGGCAATTTTAGAGAGGGCTGCACCCGCCCCTTAGATACAAAGAAAGATAACATTATTTCGTAGTGGTTGTCTTTAAAATAGGGGTAGGTATTCGTCCAAGTGGTGTGCGATACCCCTGCACCCCTCCCTTGGATGCGCTCCTCTAATTTATAAGGCTATTGCAAGCTTACTCAGTAAAAATATTGTCAGACCAACATTAATACTGCCAGTAAACTCCCATTTATAAAAGAACTCGAAACTCCTTCAAAATGAAAGACCTTTCTCCTTTCGAAATTTAAAAGAATTTGTTTGTCTTATTCTTATTTTTTTAAAGTAATGCCATCGTATAAAGCACCTAGTAGTTGGTATACTATTGCATATCGCATATAGTCGCAGCTCAGACATAATTGACTTGTCTTTGGAAACATCTTGCAGACGTTTGCACTATAGCTAAAAGTTGTCATATGGTTTCAGCAGGTTCTCCAAGAATTCACGTCGAGCGTACCGTTTTATTGATTAAAGAAATGTTTGTTTTCTCCGAATATACGAAAAAAAAATTCGTGACCATAGTTTTGTGAGACCAAGGTACTGTATTAATAAAGAAATTATGAAAGAATTGGTCAGTTGATATAACTGACTTTAAATTTTGGCATTTTGTGAAGTTCACTTGTCAGGTGGGTTTGAAAGTTTTATAATTTAACTTTCAAAAATTTGCCTATTTTTACAATAAAACGAAGTTGTTTGGATCAAATTCGAATACATATAAACTTCTAGCATTTGCAGACGTTCATAATTTGTGCATGACGCCCCGGTTGGAAACATTTCTTATTTCTTTCGACGTCGGTCACATGCAAAATATTTTTCATTTTCAATTTTTTTTCATATTTT
>JALHLI010000005.1:652500-685000 GCA_023349425.1 Anthopleura sola
ATCTGCACATCACAGGCTAGAGACTGAGTTCTTCATTAATTCTCTGTCATGAGTCTGTATTCTATACGGCCTCTCAGCTTCTGAAGTACATCATTTTAACCACTATTTAATTTTAGAAGGTTGACACCAGCTGTATTCTTTTTTTTCTCCTTTTACCCTGTTCTTTTTACCCTTCCTTCTTTCTTTCTTTCTGTTTTTCTTTCTTTCTTTCTTTCTTTCTTTCTTTCTTTCTTTCTTTCTTTCTTTCTTTCTTTCTTTCTTTCTTTCTTTCTTTCTTTCTTTCATTCATTCTTTGACATTAAAAACCACTAACCGAGAAATAGAAAGAAAAAAAAAACTCATTTTCTTCTTAAATTATACCATTTACAATTTGCTTAGATATCGGGCAGGTGTCCTAACTAAAGCCAACACCCTCGAACCTAACGGCCTTAATAAGGGCGACGAAACTTACTAAATTAAACATCCTATTCATCTCACATTTTCCCGTCGCTGATGGTTTATCACATTTTATTATCTACTTGTTACATTTTCATCACACTATATTACTCATTTCTACTTCGGCATTTCCTCTTGTCCTTTTTTTTCTTTTTTGCTACATATATGTACAGCATACACAGATGTAAATCATCCATTTTACCTGATGAAGACTAGTACTCGCTAGTCGAAATATAGTACAATTCAAATACTGAAATAAGAAAGCTAAAGCTCAATTAACACTATTTAGTTTTTAAGGGTATTGCAGAGTATCTGATAATTCTCTAGAGAGATACTTGTAAATACTCTTGATGAAGTTTTTCTTAAACTTCACATTTTTCAGATTAATTCTTTCCTGTAGTTATTTCTGATGTCAGAAAAGTCAGCTGTAACTTCATTGTATATAATAAATGCAATGATTCTGTATTCTGCATTTTACTAAGCTTGGTAACGTATCTCCGTTTCTAGAAATATCCTCGTTAATCCATATGTGGGTCTTTTCTGAAGTTTGTTTTGGCTTCCTTCCCGACTTCTTTCCCACAATACCGCCATACTTCTGGGTGAAAGCAATACCAAAAACTAGCTCCAGCTTTCAATTCAACTATATCAATACAATTCCTTGCTACCTTGTACTAAAAAATTTCAGTTAATCATCTAGAACATCTTGTTCCACATTGATATATATAGATAACTGTAATTCATGCTGGCCCTGTCTACTGTAACACGTTTTACTTCTCATATATGAAGTAGCTCATAGTAAAAGTCTTTATTCACTCAAACGTGCATATTTCCTTGTCTTCTCTTGTCTTCTCTTGTCTTTCTTGTCTTCTCTTGTCTTCTGTACTCTTCTCAAGGATCTGGTATGCTTAGTGTTGATGTTCATCCTCAACTGAAGTAGTATTGATGTGAGATTGTGTACATGCTGTTGGGTCCTGGCTACTATCTCCACCTGGTGTTCTGGGTTGTCTGGTGTTAATGTTCATCCTCAACTGAAGTGGTATTGATGTGAGATTGTGTACATGTTGTTGGGTCCTGGCTACTATCTCCACCTGGTGTTCTGGTGCGTCTAGTGTTGATATTCGTCCTAGAGCAAAGATTCTTTTTAGTCCTTGTCTAAAGTCCCTCAGAAACACAAAATAGATACAGGGATTGAAGGCCGCTAGGGATAACCACATGATGAGAAATGCAAACCACAATTTATGAAATATGTCGTTGTCTATTGACCGTGTTAAAGGATGGTTGAGCACGTCCATCCATTGTAAGGCACAGATAGGACACCAACAGATGATAAACAATACGATTATAGTTACTGACATGCAGAATATTCGTCTGTTTCTTCGCTGTCGTGAACGAATCCTTTCTTTTTCAATCAATGGCATAACATTCTTCAGGCTTTTACGTAGCTTATAAAGCATAATGCTATACAAGAGTATGACTGCGATGAAAGGGATAACAATGCCAATTATTGTAATAAAAGCAAAATTTATTATTTCAGCTGTATTCGGGTCAAATGCTGGTGACCATGAGAAGTCGCACATCGTGTAGCCCCATTTATTTGTCAGATGACAACTGTAAAACAATGGAGAGTAGATAGCCATGGCTACGTTCCAAGGAAAAGAGATCTTCCATCTTTTTTTACGAGTTAGAATCGGTCTTCGAGTTGGATAAACAACAGCGATAAATCTTTGCAAGGCAACGATGGCCAGGCTGATAGATGATACAAATGGTGATACACGAGAGAGAAAAGGAACCAGTTTACAGAGTGCATTGCCAAAGGGACCGTCTACTAACCACTCTCTTGGTCGAAGCATTGACCGCGAAATAAGCCATGGGAATGCTACCAAGGGAACGAGCAAGTCTGATGCAGCCATATTGACAATCAAGTAGTTCATATTTGTTCTTAAGTTTTGATTACAATACACGACAGCAATGACGAGTACGTTACCAAAGAGAGACCAGACAAGTAGAATAGAATACAAGGCTACTTTAGTATCAACTGAAATTGGTGGTATCCAAGATCCAAGAGCATGTGTTGAATTGTTCACATTCATCGTACAAACTTCTTATCTTCAGGATATAGTAATAAAAAATATCGAAGACTCCTCACATCCAGGAGCTTTCTTGAAAATGAGGAATGAGGAAAACGAGGAAATAGAACGTAGACTCTTCCTATTGAAAAGACGATAGTGTTCAAAGATAGTTTTTCTTCTTTTTCCAGTAGGTCAACAAGTTGTTCAATGATTAACTCAACGTGAACGTTTCAAAAGTTCTTGTCTAGAACTAGCTGTTCTCTCACGCCTAATGACTTTGATGACTTGGTGTTGTATATGATATTGTTGGTGCAGTAGGTTTGTGCTCGTACACAACTTGCACGATGATCAACCTTGAGGTTTGAGAAGATAATTTATGGCTGCTCTCCCACACCTGATAATCTTGATGACCAATAGCGGCTATGTTATCATTAATTGATAATAAATATTCATAGATATGTCTTAGACTTCCTGATTAAATTATCGACATTATTGCTTTACACGAAACTACGGCTTTAAAATAATTATTACTGTACCGTCATGTTTATTATTGATTTTGATAGTTAGACTATGTGTTCCATACATATCACATATTTTATTGGATAACGTAGTAATCATCCCTAATGGATTGAATCCATCACTTCTGTACAGTTATCCACAACCAGGGACCTAGAACCTGACAGTGGAGGTTTACAACAACACAAGTAGAGCTAACATAACCAAACAAATCATAGTGCACCAAGTTATATACCATTATAAAATAACTAAGATATAACGCGCGCTCTGATTGGTCAATTACCGTTTAATATAACTCAACATAGATCGTGAGGAAATGACGTCAGCAAAGCAAGCTGATGTTTTTATTACTTCTCTTGAGTTAATTGCGCGTTATATCTTAGTTATTTTATAAAAGAGATAGAAAACTCGTCTTCCTTTTGCTATGTTGAGTTATATTAGCACTTGGGAAATTGCTTGAGCCCTCGAGAAGTGCAGAGAAGCACTCGCCTTCGGCTCGTGCTTCTCTGCACTTCTCTCGGGCTCGCGCAATTTCCCGCGTGCTAATATAACTCAACATAGCACGCGCGCTCGTTTTTTATCTCTTCATGAGAAAGTTTCGGAAAACTCACTAATAATATCAGTCCAGCTCGCTTATTCAGGGGTGGATCAAGGATTTTGTTCAGGGAGGGATACAGCGTTGTATAGGGGCAGCAGGTGCCAGTGAAAAAGCCGTGCGAACCGAAAAGGAAACAAACGGGAAAAAACCAAAGTAAGGGCATTTTTAGAGAGGGGTGCAACCTTAGATTTAAAGAAAGATATTATTATTTCGTAGTGGATATCTACAAAATAGGAGTAGGTATTAGTCCGAGCTGGGTGAGCCCCCCCCCCCCCCCCCATGCACCCCTCCCTGGATCCGTCCCTGTAGTTTATAAGGCTATTGCAAGCTTTCTCAGTAAACATATTGTCAGACCACCCGTAGACAGCTGCAGGGCAGTGTTATTCACCAAAACTGGGAGTGCTTAGACATGTTTTAGTTAAAATGCAGAAAAATTGAACATTAATTCTGACTGTAAACTCCTCCTTATGAAAGAACTGGAAACTCCTTCAAAATGAAAGACCGCGCTCCTTTAGTAATTTAAAATAATTTTTTCCCCAATTTTTAACATTACAACATCACAACCTAGACGATATTCTTCCTATTCCTTTCTATAAATATCTCAAATATTCAACAGCACCATGTAGCGTATGTTCAACCCCTCTACGCGGTGATCAAAATGAATATTTTATATTACTGTTTTTATAGTGTGTAACTGAAGGTGGCTGAATTTTGAATATTACCATCTTGTGTGGAAAACAATTCATAACTGGAAAACTAAAAAAACTATAGAAGTAATTTTCTCAGGACATCTACTTTAAACCTGAACAATATTTTTGAGAACTATCTAAAAAGTTGAAGTTCAAAACGTGTATGGTTTCCTATTTCAATTTTGAAGGTAATTAATTACACAACTTGAATTAACGTCGTTGCAAAGTATAGTCAGCCACTTTAATGTCGTCAAACTAAGAACTCGAGCAGCCATCTTTCTCTTGAGAAAGACATGTTTTTTCGAACATACACCAACTATTTATGAGTACAAATGTTTTTTTTTATGGTGTATTTATTGATGTTCATTACTATATATTTAAAGAGATTCTATCTAACACTTAGAACAACTAAGATAAATTATTCAGTTTGAACGTGGGTGGGAAGGGAGTCCTAATGTTTAGGAATAAACGGTATTTTTAACTTTTCTTGTAAATAATAAAAATTCTTTGAAATAATATTTTGGTCATTCTTCTTCTTCTTTCTTCTTCTTCTTCTTCTTCTTCTTCTTCTTCTTCTTCTTCTTCTTCTTCTTCTTCTTCTTTTTTCCTTCTTTTTGATTGAACTGCATGAGTTGACGGATACATAAAAATTTCCAGTTGAAAGACGGGGACATACCATCTTCTTCTCCCTGAAAGCTCGGTTTAAACAAATTATATTCAAATTGAGATGAGGAACAGGCAACAGTAATTAGAAGTTAAAAAGTGAGAAAAACAATCTAAAAAGCTTGAGCTCACGTACACTCTTAATTTATTTTTTACCTTAATGTTTTCTTTTCATTTGCAATACATCTGCACATCACAGGCTAGGGACTAAGTTCTTCATTAATTCTCTGTCATGAGTCTGTAGTCTATACGGCCTCTCAACTTCTGAAGTACATCATTTGACACCAGCTGTATTCTTCTTTTTTCCTTTTACCATGTTCTTTTTTCCCTTCCTTCTTTCTTTTTTCTTTTTTCCTTTCTTTCTTACTTTCTATATTTCTATCTTTCTTCTTTCTTTCTGTTTTTCTTTCTGCTTTTCTTTCTTTTTTTTCTTTCTCTTTTTCTTTCTTTCTTTTTTTCTTTCTTCTTTTTTCTTTCTTTCTTTCTTTCTTTCTTTCTATTTTTCTTTCTTTCTTTCTTTCTTTTTTTCTTTCTTTCTTCTTTTTCCTTTCTTTCTTTCTTTCTTGTTTTTTTATTCTTTCTTTCTTTGTTTCTTTGTTTCTTTGTTTCTTCTTTCTTTTTTTTATTCTTTCTTTCTTTCTTTCTTTCTTTCTTTCTTTCTTTCTTTCTTTCTTTCTTTCTTTCTTTCTTTCTTTCTTTCTTTCTTTCTTTCTTTCTTTCTTTTTTCCTTCCTTCCTTTCTTTCTTTCTTTCTTTCTTTCTTTCTTTCTTTCTTTCTTTCTTTTTTCTTTCTTTGGTATAAAAAAAAAAACTAACCGAGAAACTGAAAAAAAAAACAAACTCATGTTCTTCTAAAATTATACCATTTACAATTTGCTTAGATATCGGGCAGGTGTCATAACTAAAGCCAACACCCTCGAACCTAACGGCCTTAATAAGGGCGACGAAGCTTACTAAATTAAACGTCCAATTGAAATACTGTATTATTTTTCCTTTCTTTAAGTGTATATCCTATTTACAGGCTTATTGCCGACATTCGAGGTATTTATCTGGCTTATTGAATACCTAATGAAGTTTTCATAACACGGCAAATCCCAAGAGAAAACAGTGTGATAATGTTGACACACACAGTTTTAGTGAGCATGCGTAGATTATGAATTAGCACTTTCAATGTTTTTAATCATCCCACATGGAGAAACAGAGGTTCATATGTGATGTCATGAACTTTCAACCTCAACTTTTCAAACCATGCAACAAGGTTAACGATAAGCAACGCCATTAAGGGGAGCTTCTTTAACTTTGCACAACGGAAACGTTGGATTTTGTAATGAGGAAAATTTCTCATTACAAATTTAAGGTTTGTGTAGTATTTAAAAAACAAGCAGCACTGCTTTATCAATTTTAAAAACCCGAGATGTAACCGAGAGTTTTTCATACTTGATAAAGCACGTGCATGGTGGGAGTTTTTTAAATGGCTTAAGGTGGCTTCCTATAGTATTTTTCAGACCATACCTTTCATTTTCCTTTGGCTTATTCATAGTCTTAACTTATACCTAGATACTTGATTTTTGGACCAGTTATAGAGCTAAAATGAAATTTTAAAATAATGTTAATTTTAGCTTGATTGACTTTACCTTGGCAACGATAAACAAATATTGTTGAAATTAGTTTTTATCGAATAACTCTAAAACTCGATGAGACCTAGACAAGCGGCAAACGACATCATCAACTTCAAGCTATTGTAAAACAATTCCAACTATTTCGAAGAAAATCAATCTGTTAGATTTCAAGTAATTCGCCGAAATATTCTAAAGCCGTGATTTTTGCACATTGAAAGTTACGGCGGCCCGGGAGATACTCAGAAAAACCGAATTACTATTAAAATACTCCAAAACAAACCCTTCCTAATACACTACCTACTGGCTAAATACTAAAAGTTAATTCTCTTTCAAACCAGAGATATATTTTTTTTCTTTGCGTGAATATTTTGATAAAAACACTCCTACCAATTTGAACATGTTAGCCAGGTAAAAATTATCAAAATAATTACGCAAGGGAAAAGAAAATCTCTGGTTTGAAAGAGAATTAACTTTTAGTATTTAGCCAGTAGGCAGTGTATTAGGAAGGGTTTGTTTTGGAGTATTTTAATAGTGATTCGGTTTTTCTGAGTATCTCCCGGGCCGCCGTAACTTTCAATGTGCGAATATCACGGCTTTAGAATATTTCGGCGAATTACTTGAAATCTAACAGATTGATTTTCTTCAAAATAGTTGTAATCGTTTTGCAATAGCTTGAAGTTGATGATGTCGTTTGCCGCTTGTCTAGGTCTCATCGAGTTTTAGAGTTATTCGATAAAAACAAATTTCAACAATATTTGTTTATCGTTGCCAAGGTAACGTCAATCAAGCTAAAATTAACATTTTTTTAAAGTTTCATTTTAGCTCTATAACTGGTCCAAAAATCAGGTATATAGGTATAAGTTAAGACTATGAATAAGCCAAAGGAAAATGAAAGGTATGGTCTGAAAAATACTATAGGAAGCCACCTTAAGGTGGCTTCCTACAGTAAATTTCATTTTACTCTTAACTTATACCTATATACTTGATTTTTGGACCAGTTATAGAGCTAAGATGAAATTTTAAAATGATGTTAATTTAAAGTTGATTGGCGTTTCCTTGGCAACGATAAACAAATATTGTTGAAATTCGTTTTTATCGAATAACTCTAAAACTCGATGAGACCTAGACAAGCGGCAAACGACATCATCAACTTCAAGCTATTGCAAAACGATTCCAACTATTTAATAGAAAATCAATCTGTTAGATTTCAAGTAATTCGCCGAAATATTCTAAAGCCGTGATTTTCGCACATTGAAAGTTACGACGGCCATAGATATACTTAGAAAAACCGAATTACTATTACAGTGCGACGCGCCCTTACCGTAGCCAGTTTTTCTCTCGGGCCACTGTGATTTTGTGCGAAAATCACGGCTTTAGAATATTTCAGCGAATTACTTGAAATCTAACAGATTGATTTTCTTCTAAATAGTTGGAATCGTTTTGCAATAGCGTGAAGTTGATGATGTCGTTTGCCGCTTGTCTAGGTCTCATCGAGTTTTAGAAATATTCGATAAAAACCAATTTCAACAATATTTGTTTATCGTTGCCAAGGTAACGTCAATCAAGCTAAACTTAACATCATTTTAAAATTTCATCTTAGCTCTATAGCTGGTCCAAAAATCAAGTATATAGATATAAGTTAAGACTATGAATAAGCCAAATGAAAATGAAAGGTATGGTCTGAAAAATACTATAGGAAG
Source organism: Anthopleura sola (assembly GCA_023349425.1). NCBI lineage: Eukaryota > Metazoa > Cnidaria > Anthozoa > Actiniaria > Actiniidae > Anthopleura > Anthopleura sola. The sequence goes on from JALHLI010000005.1 coordinate 660,789, forward strand.
CCACCTTAAGTGCCGGTATAAAATGCTTTCCTCGTGACCAGATAGGAACATCGGATTGGACAAAATGGTAATGAATTATTAATGGGTTTTTTAAAATATATTTGGTATTACTACAAATGTCTAAAAAATAATTCAAGCTTATGTACTTGAAAGTTAATGCCATATACTACACTGGTTAATTCTTATTCTCGACTTTGAGGGGCACTTTGTATACATACAATACCTTGTTATCCTTCACTGCACATGAAAACTATTGTGTTTAGGGTGGACACAAGACCAAACTACCGAAACAGGGTGGACACACGACCAGAATACCGAAACAGGGTGGACACACGACCAGAATACCGAAACAGGGTGGACACAAGACCAGACTCACGAAACAGGGTGGACACACGACCAGACTACCGAAACAGGCTGGACACAAGAGCAGACTACCGAAACAGGGAACAAGGTGGACACAAGACCAGACTCACGAAACTGGGTGGAATCACGACCCGACTACAGAAACACGGTAAACACACGACCAGACTACCGAAACAGGGTGGACACACGTCCAGACTACTGAATCAGGGTGGACACACGCCAAGACTACCGAACAGGGTGGACACACCACCAGGCTACTGAAACAGGGTGGACACACGACCAGACTACTGAAACAGGATGGATATACGACCAGACTACTAAAACAGGGTGGACACAAGACGAGACTACTGAAACAGGGCGGACACACGACCATAGTACCGAAAAAGGGTGGACACACGACCATAGTACCGAAACAAGATGGACACAGGACCATAGTACCGAAACAGGGTGGACACACGACCAGACTACTGAAACAGGGTTGACACACGACCAAACTACTGAAACAGGGTGGACACACGACCGGACTACTGAAACAGGGTTGACACACGACCAAACTACTGAAACAGGGTGGACACAAGATCAGACTCACGAAACAGTGTGGACACACGACCAGACTACCGAAACAGGCTGGACACAAGAGCAGACTACCGAAACAGGGAACAAGGTGGACACAAGACAAGACTCACGAAACTGGGTGGACTCACGACCCGACTACAGAAACACGGTGGACTTACGACCAGACTACCGAAACAGGGTGGACACACGTCCAGACTACTGAATCCGGGTGGACACACGCCAAGACTACCGAACAGGGTGGACACACGACCAGACTACTGAAACAGGGTAGACACACGACCAGACTACTGAAACAGTGTGGACTTACGACCAGACTACTGAAACAGGGTGGACACACGCCCAGACTACCGAATCAGGGTGGACACACGACCAGACTACTGAAACAGGGTGGACACACGGCTAAAATACCAAAACAGGGTGGACACACGATCAGACTACCGAAAAAGGCTGGACACACGACCAGACTACCGAAATAGGGTGGACACACGAACAGACTACCGAAACAGGGTGGACACACGACCACAATACCGAAACAGGCTGGACACATGACCACACTACCGAAACAGGGTGGACACACGACCAGATTACCGAAACAGGGTAGACACACGCCTAGACTACCGAAACAGGGTGGACACACGCCCAGACTACCGAAACAGGGTGGACACACGACCGGACTACTGAAACAGGGTGGACACACGGCTAAAATACCAAAACAGGCTGGACACATGACCACACTACCGAAAAAGGCTGGACACACGACCAAACTACCGTACTAGTGTTGACTAACGTGTGACGAAGTCCCTATATATTATCTTGAACATTCTATACCTTAATTAGTTAGTCACGCAACCGAAGATGTATACTTAATTGCTTGTCAACACTCTGACACACCTCGAAATATTATTTCATAACATGGGTGTATTTCTGCGAGGATATTACGTGTTTAGGAACTGCGTATTTTGCGTAGGTTATTTAACGCCCAGGATTGGCGTTAAGGAAATTCCAATGCATTTGTGTAATAAACTTCCTATAATCATACTCTAAAAATACTGTAAACGTTAGAATAAATATAGGTTATATTGATCGTGTAAATTAGATCCATTCAGCAAGCGAGCTGAACTCAGAATTCAAATAAAGAGTATCCAGGTAGTTAAATTGGTTGTGCTTTCGTTGGTCATAGCGCTTGTGAAAGCTTCGTGACATAACGACATCGCTGTTCTGAATCCTATAAAATTGGTTTAGCTTTTCTCAAACATGAGCTGACACCAATAACCATTTACAAGGATTTTATTTTTATTATTACATGTTTTAATATATTTTTTTATTTTATTTACTTTAAGAGAGTCATCTAAAATAAGCCTTGGAATATATCCAAAGAAAAAAGTAATGATTTTCTTAATCTTTTGGATTGTTTTTGGAGTACATGACATATCGGGTGTAAAGGTAGTTCCAATGTTTTGAGTTCTTGTCAAATTAATTGTTATTTTAGATATGTTGTAGGACTTTATGGCGGTTAAATTGTAATTTATACTTTTTTTTTTTTTGGTCTAACATCAAACTAAAGCTCTACATGTATTATGTCTGATAAAAAATAAAGAATAAACTCCTCTGCTTTTGTGGCATTTAAATTTTATTGCAGTCGTCAGCAAGAAGCGAATCGATCAGACAATTTCTTAAAATCAAAATTAGAGGGGAAAAAAGAAAATTAATGATTATGTACATTGGCATTAAAAACAACGAACCGAAAAAAAAAACTCATTTTCTTCTTAAATTATGCCATTTACAATTTGCTTCGATATCGGGCAGGTGTGAAGATTATCTCATAATTAAGCTATATTGCCATCGAACTTAACAGCCTTAGTAAACGCGACAAAACCTACCAACTGAAATGAAAGGCGCGATTACACTCTGCAATTTTCTCTGCAATTTTCTCTGAGAACTCTCCCAACGAAATTCTCTGGTTTTTCCTCCCTCCACAAAAGTCAACTTCTAAATTCCAATGGAATGCAGTGGAAGAAGAGCCACTTTTGTGGAATCCATGCACTGTTTTATTTTCTCGTTTATTTTATGTATTTAACATTTTTTCATTTACGTTGTTTTTGGTTTTTCTTTCTTCAACTTCATATTCTAATTAACCAAAGATCAATACTGATCCGACGCATAAAAGGCGTAAATTTCCTAGTCAGCCTGTAAAAGTTTTTATATTCTCTAGAATATTCGATTGATCACGAGCCGTCCAGGCGTATTTCAATAAAGTTAGTCACCGACGAGAAAAGCTACTAAGCTCAAGCCGTCAAGGATTATCGGCAAAATCATAGTTCAATTTTTCAAAAGTTTGATAACTGCATTGATGGTTTTGAGACCTTTTACCAGTTACATTTTCTCTGAGTCCTGTGAGCATCCTCATTGTGTCAAAAAGCCTCAAGGATCTGAAGTGGTATTGATGTGAGATGGTGTACATGTTGTTGGGTTCTGGTAACTATCTCCACCTGGTGTTCTGGTGCGTCTAGTGTTGATGTTCATCCTAGAGAAAAGATTGTTTTTAGTCCTTGTCTAAAGTCCCCCAGAAACACAAAATAGATACAGGGATTGAAGGCCGCTAGGGATAACCATATGATTGTAACTGCAAACCCAACAACATGTACACAATCTCACATCAACACCACTTCAGTTGAGGATGAACATCAACACCAGACAACCCAGAACACCAGGTGGAGATAGTAGCCAGGACCCAACAACATGTACACAATCTCACATCAACACCACTTCAGTTGAGGATGAACATCAACACCAGACAACCCAGAACACCAGGTGGAGATAGTAGCCAGGACCCAACAACATGTACACAATCTCACATCAACACCACTTCAGTTGAGGATGAACATCAACACCAGACAACCCAGAACACCAGGTGGAGATAGTAGCCAGGACCCAACAACATGTACACAATCTCACATCAACACCACTTCAGTTGAGGATGAACATCAACACCAGACAACCCAGAACACAGGTGGAGATAGTAGCCAGGACCCAACAGCACGTACACAATCTCACATCAATACTACTTCAGTTGAGGATGAACATCAACACTAAGCATACCAGATCCTTGAGAAGAGTACAGAAGACAAGAGAAGACAAGAAAGACAAGAGAAGAAAAGAGAAGACAAGGAAATATGCACGTTTGAGTGAATAAAGACTTTTACTATGAGCTACTTCATATATGAGAAGTAAAACGTGTTACAGTAGACAGGGCCACCATGAATTATAGTTATCTATATATATCAATGTGGAACAAGATGTTCTAGATGATTAACTGAAATTTTTTAGTATAAGGTAGCAAGGAATTGTATTGATATGGTAGAAGTGAAAGCTGGAGCTAGTTTTTGGTATTGCTTTCACCCAGAAGTATGGCGGTATTGTGGGAAAGAAGTCGGGAAGGAAGACAAAACAAACTTCAGAAAAGACCCACATATGGATTAGTATAGGAAATCGCACGACCTCGAGTACAATTTGGAAATTAATAGGTACGAGTAATGTTTTGAAAGTTCTTGTAATTGCACGAGCCTTTAGGCGAGTGCAATTAAAGAACTTTCAAAACATTACGAGTGCCTATTAATTCCAAATTGTACGAGAAGGTCGTGCGATTTTTTATTTATAGTTCACTCGACAAAATTTTATAAAACATGCGAAGCGAAGGCATTCATTCATCTTCATTGCCTTTGCTATAACCGACTCTTCTCCAAGAACGCTAAGTCAAGAACAGCATAGAAAGTGTTAACGTTGCTGTAAAACCTTTTTAGATTAGTATTTTATGTATGATTTGAACTACAAAATACTAGAAAATAATTTTACATCTCAAGTAAAAAGCCATTTTAATGCATGTTTACAACTATTGAATGACAGTATTGACAGCTAAACAGCGAATCAAGAAGCGACTTTTCTTTGAAAACGTACTGTGTGAAAACTAAGCGAAAGTTGAGAGTTTACAGTTCGCCCGCTAATTTAAGTTTTTTTCCTCTTAGCATTTGCTAATAACTGCTAAAACACAATTTCAAAAATACTTTCTTTGAAAACAAGTTAGCTGGACAACATCAAAAGGGATAAAAGCGACAAATATGTCGTTCAAGTTAAGAGTTTTGAAGTACAGCTTGCCGTGAACGAGTCGCCAGTGATCAGACCATGTGCTTTGGATATTATTCCCTCCTGTAGCTTGAAGAATTTCGCTGCTATTTTCTTTGAATGGTGAATTATCTGAAGATTTTATTATTTCAAGACTGGATTGACAACTTAGGATCAATTAACTTGTGATAAATAGCTGAATTCGTCTCTCTACAACTACTCGACAGTTTGCCGGTAAGATTTGATCTTAACTATTTTCAAAACAAAAAACGAGCCTCTACTCGCTGTGATTTTTCGCTAAACGGAAAGAAATTTGCTTTAAAACTATTGTTAGCTGTTTTCTACATATTGTACAATTATTGTAGATGTGGTGTTGAATATATTTTTCGAGAAGACCACAGAAGACAACAGGTAGTAAAACGAGAACATTCAAAACTCCAACTCAAATTGTTTGGCGAAAACTAGAAAGAAAAAACGACTATCTACTACAAAACATGACTTATTAGGTCTTGAATTTGTCTAGTTATCATAATTTGAGGCCTTCCTATGTTTGTATTAAACAGTTTTCTGAAATTTTCGTATTTTAATCTATAAAACACTGATTTTTTTGGGAATTTCACTCATTTCACTGGGGAAATTTGCCGCTTTTGGCCGTGTTTCCATAGAGACCTAATTGGTACTCCCGCGGAGTACCAATTAACGCTCTAATTGTACTCCTCTAGACCAATCAGAATCGAGTAATTTTGTCGTGCGTACTATAAACGAGGATATTTCTAGAAACGGAGATACGTTACCAAGCTTAGTAAAATGCAAAATACAGAATCATTGCATTTATTATATACAATGAATTTACAGCTGACTTTGCAGACATCAGAAATAACTGCAGGAAAGAATTAATCTGAAAAATGTGAAGTTTAAGAAAAACTTCATCAAGAGTATTTACAATTATCTCTCTAGAGAATTATCAGATACTCTGCAATACCCTTAAAAACTAAATAGTGTTGGTTGAGCTTTAGATTTCTTATTTCAGTATTTGAATTGTACTATATTTCGACTAGCGAGTACTAGTCTTCATCAGGTAAAATGGATGATTTACATCTGTGTATGCTGTACATATATGTAGCAAAAAAGAAAAGAAAAAAAAAAAAAGGAGTAGATAAAATGCCGAAGTAGAAATGAGTAATATAGTGTGATAAAAATGTAACACGTAGATAATAAAATGTGATAAACCATCAGCGACAGGAAAATGTGAGATGAATAGGATGTTTAATTTAGTAAGTTTCGTCGCCCTTATTAATACCGTTAGGTTGGAGGATGTTGACTTTAGTTATGACACCTGCCCGATATCTAAGCAAATTGTAAATGGTATAATTTAAGAAGGACATGAGTTTTTTTTTTTCAGTTTCTCGGTTAGTTGTTTTTAATGCCAAAGAAAGAAAGAAAGAAAGAAAGAAAGAAAGAAAGAAAGAAAGAATGAGGGGGAAAAAGAACAGGGTCAAAGGAACAGAAGAAGAATGCCGCTGCAGTCAACCTCTTAAAATAGGGGTTAGAATAATCTACTTCAGAGGATGAGAGGAATAATTCTTATTCACTTCCGTGGCATAGTTGTATGTATTGACGGTTGTTCTATAATTCAATATAGCATGAGAGAGTTGACAAGACCTACCAACAGCTGATTGAAGTAATGCAAATAACTGAATAACAAAACGAGACAAATTAACTTCTCAATGATCTGAATTTGAACGATCTTTCCTGGGGGACAAAATGTATTAAACCTGAATGTATATAACTTGATATCAACAAACATTTCTAATGGTCGTCCTTGTAGTTTTTCTCAAACTTTAAAATATAAAACAAAATCGAAAATCAAAAAATATTTTGCATGTGACCGACGTCGAAAAGGAAAAAAAAATGTTTGCAACGTCACGCACCGAAATTAGGAACGCTTGAAACGCTAAAAGTTTATATGTATTCGAATTTGATCAAAACAATTTCGTTTTATTGTAAAAAAAGGCAAATTTTTAATAGTTAAATTATAAAACTTTCAAACCCACCTGACAAAATGGACTTCACAAAATGCCAAAATTTAAAGTCAGTTATTGCAACTGATCAATTCTTTCGTATTGTCTTTATTAATACAGTACCTTGGTCTCACAAAAGTATGCTCACGAATTTTTTTTCTCGTATATTTGGAGAAAACAATCTTTGAGAAGCTGCTGAAAGCTAAGCATATGGAAACTTTTAGCTATAGTGCCAACGTCTGCAAGATGTTTCCAAAGACAAGTCAATTATGTGTGAGCTGCGAGTATATGCGATATGCAATAGTATACCAACTACTAGGTGCTTTATACGATGGCATTACTTTTAAAATTAAGCATAAGACAAACAAATTCTTTTAAATTACTAAAGGAGCGAGTTTCCAGTTCTTTTATAAAGAGGAGTTTACAGTCAGTATTAATGTTCGCTTTTTGTGCATTTTAACTAATACATGTCAAGGCACTCCCAGTTTTTGTTGAATAAGACTACCTTGCAGCTGTCTACGGGTAGTCTGACAATATATTTCCTGAGTAAGCTTGCAATGGTACTATAAATTACAGGAGAGGATCCAGGGGAGGGGTGCAGGGGTATGCGCACACCTCTGGTACGAATATCTACCCCTATTTTAAAGACAACCACTACGAAATAATGTTATCTTTCTTTGTATCTAAGGGGCGTGTGCACCCCTCTCTAAAAATGCCCCTACTTTGTCTTTTTTCGTTTGTATGTTGTTTTCTTTCGGGTTGCTTTTTTGGCGGGCAGGTGCCTCTACGACGCTGCATCCCTCCCTGAACAAAATCCTTGATCCACCCCTGAATAAGCGAGCTGGGCAGATATTATTACTGAGTTTTCCGAAACCTTCTCCAGTAATATGTATGGAACACAAAGTCTAACTTTCAAAATCAATAATTAACATGACTGTACAGTTATAAATATTTTAAAGCCGTAGTTTCGAGTAAAGCAATAATGTCGATAATCTAATCAGGAAGTCTAAGGCATATCTATGAATATTTATTAATTTATTAATAATAACATAGCCGCTATTGGTCATCACAGTTTTCACGTGTGGGAGAGCAGCTATAAATTATTTTCTGAGACCTCAAGGTTGATCATCGTACAAGTTGTGTACGAGCACAAACCTACTGCACCAACAATAATTAGGCCGTTAAGTTCGATGGCAATAGCTTAATTATGAGATAATCTTCACACCTGCCCGATAGCGAATCAAATTGTAAATGGCATAATTTAAGAAGAAAATGAGGTTTTTTTTTTTTGGTTCTCGGTTCGTTGTTTTTAATGCCAATGTACATTATGATTAATTTTCTTTTTTCCCTCAAATTTTGTTCTTAAGAAATTGACTGATGGATTCGCTTCTTGCTGACGACTGCAATAAACTTTAAATGCCACAAAAGCAGAGGAGTTTATTCTTTATGTTTTATCAGACATAATACATGTAGAGCTGTAGTTTGATGTTAGAACAAAAGAATTTAAAGTATAAATTACAATTTAACCGCCATAAAGTCCTACAACATATCTAAAATAACAATTAATTTGACAAGAACTCTAACATTGGAACTACCTTTACACCTGATATGTCATGTACTCCAAAAAAGTCTAAAAGATTAAGAAAATTATTACTTTTTTCTTTGGATATATTCCAAGGCTTATTTTAGATGACTCTCTTAAAGTAAATGAAATAAAAAATATATTAAAACATGTAATAATAAAAATAAAATCCTTGTAAATGGTTATTGGTGTCAGCTCATGTTTGGGAAAAGCTTAACCAATTTTATAGGATTAAGAACAGCGATGTCGTTAGTCAACACTAGTACGTTAGTTTGGTCGTGTGTCCAGCCTTTTTCGGTAGTCTGATCGTGTGTCCACCCTGTTTCGGTATTTTAGTCGTGTGTCCACGCTGTTTCAGTAGTCTGGTCGTGTGTCCACGCTGTTTCAGTAGTCTGGTGGTGTGTCCACCCTGCTTCGGTAGTCTGGTCGTGTGTCCACCCTGTTTCGGTAGTCTGTGGTGTGTCCACCCTGTTTCGGTAATCTGGTCGTGTGTCCACCCTGTTTCGGTAGTCTGTGCGTGTGTCTACCCTGTTTCGGTAGTCTGGTCGTATGTCCACCCTGTTTCAGTAGTGTGGTCGTCAGTGCACCCTGTTTCAGTTATCTGGTCGTGTTTCCACCCTGTTTCGGTAGTCTGGGCGTGTGTCTACACTGTTTCGGTAGTCTGGTCGTATGTCCACCCTGTTTCAGTAGTGTGGTCGTATGTGCACCCTATTTCAGTTATCTGGTCGTATGTCCACCCTGTTTCGGTAGTCTGGTTGTGTGTCCACCCTGTTTCAGTAGTCTGGTCGTGTGTCCACCCTGTTTCGGTAGTCTGGGCGTGTGCCCACCCTGTTTCAGTAGCCTGTTCGTGTGTCCACCCTGTTTCAGTAGCCTGGTCGTGTGTCTACACTGTTTCGTGAGTTTGTTCGTGTGTCCACCCTGTTTCAGTAGCCTGGTCGTGTGTCCACCCTGTTTCGGTAGTCTGGTCGTGTGTCTACCCTGTTTCGTGAGTATGGTCGTGTGTCCACCCTGTTTCGGTAGTCTGGTCGTGTGTCTACCCTGTTTCATAGTCTGGTCGTGTGTCTACCCTGTTTCGTGTCTAGTGTTGATGTTCGTTCTAGAGCAAAGATTCTTTTTAATCCTTGTCTAAAGTCCCTCAGAAACACAAAATAGATACAGGGATTGAAGGCCGCTAGGGATAACCACATGATGAGAAATGCAAACCACAATTTAAAATATATGTCCTTGTCCATTGATAGTATTAAAGGATGGTTGAGCACGTCCATCCATTGTAAGGCACAGATAGGACACCAACAGATGATAAACAACACGATTATAGTTACTGACATGCAGAATATTCGTCTGTTTCTTCGGTGTCGTGAACGAATCGTTTCTCTTTCAATCAATGGCATAACATTCTTCAGGCTTTTACGTAGTTTATAAAGAATAATGCTATACAAGAGTATGACTGCGATGAAAGGAATAACAAGGCCAATTATTGAAATAAAAGTTATCAATACTATTTGAGATATAATCGGGTCAAATGCTGGTGACCATGAGAAGTCGCACATCGTGTAGCCCCATTTATTTGTCAGATGACGAGTGTAAAACAATGGAGAGTAGAGAGCCATGGCTACGATCCAAGGAAAAGAGATCACAATCCATCTTTTTTTACGAGTTAGAATCGTTCTTCGAGTTGGATAAACAACAGCGATAAATCTTTGCAAGGCAACGATGGCCAGGCTGATAGATGATACAAATGGTGATACACGAGAGAGAAAAGGAACCAGTTTACAGAGAGCATCGCCAAAGGGACCGTCTACTAACCATTCATAGGATCGAAGTATTGACCCCGAAATAAGCCATGGGAATGTTACCAAGGGAACGAGCAAGTCTGATGCAGCCATATTGACAATCAAGTAGTTCATATTTGTTCTTAAGTTTTGATTACAATACACGACAACAATGACGAGTATGTTACCAAGGAGAGACCAGACAAGTAGAATAGAATACAAGGCTACTTCAGTATCAACTGAAATTGGTGGTATCCAAGATCCAAGAGCATGTGTTGAATTGTTCACAATCATTGTACAAACTTCTTATCTTAAAGATTAGTTCTTAGTTAGTAATTAGTTCTTATCTAGAACTAGCTGTTCTCCCACGCCTAATGACTTTGATGACTTGGTGTTGCATATGATATGGTTGGTGCAGTAGGTTTGTGCTCGTACACAACTTGCTCGATGATCAACCTTGAGGTTTCAGAAGATAATTTATAGCTGCTCTCCCACTCCTGGTAATCTTGATGACCAATAGCGGCTATGTTATCATTAATTAATTAATAAATATTCATAGATATGTCTTAGACTTCCTGATTAAATTATCGACATTATTGCTTTACTCGAAACTACGGCTTTAAAATAATTATTACTATACAGTCATGTTTATTATTGATTTTGAAAGTTAGACTTTGTGTTCCATACATATTACATGAGAAGGTTTCGGAAAACTCAGTAATAATATCTGCCCAGCTCGCGTATTCAGGGTTGGATCAAGGATTTTGTTCAGGGAGGGATGCAGCGTTGTATAGGGGCAGCAGTTACCTGCGAAAAAGCCGGTTAAACCAAAAAACATACAAACGACGAAAGACAAAGTAGGGGCAATTTTAGAGAGGGCTGCACCCGCCCCTTAGATACAAAGAAAGATAACATTATTTCGTAGTGGTTGTCGTTAAAATAGGGGTAGGTATTCGTCTCAGAGGTGTACGCATACCCCTGCAGCCCTCCCCTGGATCTGCCCCTGTAATTTAAAAGGCAAGCTTACTCAGTAAAAATATTGTCAGACCAACATTAATACTGCCAGTAAACTCCCATTTATAAAAGAACTCGAAACTCCTTCAAAATGAAAGTCCTCGCTCCTTTCGAAATTTAAAAGAATTCGTTTGTCTTATTCTTATTTTTTTAAAGTAATGCCATCGTAAAAAGCACCTAGTAGTTGGTATACTATTGCATATCGCATATACTCGCAGCTCAGACATAATTGACGTCTTTGGAAACATCTTGCAGACGTTTGCACTATAGCTAAAAGTTGTCATATGGTTTCAGCAGGTTCTCCAAGAATTCACGTCGCCGTTTTATTGATTAAAAAAATGTTTGTTTTCTCCGAATATACGAAAAAAAATTCGTGAGCATACTTTTGTGAGACCAAGCTACTGTATTAATAAAGAAATTATGAAAGAATTGGTCAGTTGATATAACTGACTTTAAATTTTGGCATTTTGTGAAGTTCACTTGTCAGGTGGGGTTTGAAAGTTTTATAATTTAACTTTCAAAATTTGCCTATTTTTACAATAAAACGAAGTTGTTTTGATCAAATTCGAATACATATCAACTTCTAGCATTTGAAAACGTTCATAATTTGTGCGTGACGTTGCAAACATTTCTTTTTTCTTTCGACGTCGGTCACATGCGAAATATTTTTCATTTTCAATTTTTTTTTATATTTTACAGTTTCAGAAAAAACAAGGTCGACCATTCGAAATGTTTGTTGATATCAAGTTATATACATTCAGGTTTAATACATTTTGTCCCCCAGGAAAGATCGTTCAAATTCAGATCATTGAAAAGTTAATTTGTCTCGTTTTGTTATTCAGTTATTTGCATTACTTCAATCAGCTGTCGGTAGGTCTTGTCAACTCTCTCATGCTATATTGAATTATAGAACAGTAGTATACAAGTACCAATCCTACATCAATATTTTGAGGTACGAGTGAGGTGCCAGTGAGGTGCATGTTCCATTTTGAGGTGCCCGCATGCTGAGGTGCTGGGGGAGGGGTGGGGTGGTGAGTCATGTCTATTTTTAGATTCGAGGATTGCACCACGCGATGCAATGAAGGATGAAGTTTTTATTCATGTGATATTTCTCAAAAATATAAACTCCTTGAAGGGGATTCGAACCCCAGTCACTTGCTCGACAGGCAAGTATACTAACCACTGTACTATCAAGGATTTTGATGTTTTTTCTCTATCATAAAATATATTAGTCTCACGAGTCGGGATCGAACCAACGACCAACAGATGGCTGTTTTTTACACTACAGTCTGTCGCTCTACCAACTGAGCTATCATGAGATGTATACTTTTACTCTTCATTAAAACCCTATATTCGAGTTTATTGAAATAATATAGACTGACTGATTATACATCATGAGTAAGGATACTGTTTTGTTTAATATTGTTCTTTATCTTGTGGGATTAGCCTTGGAATCATACTCCTATTCACTCCCCATATTTTGAATAAAATATGATGACCTTAATGGAATTCGAACCCATAACTTCTGATCTGGAGTCAGAGATGCTAACCATTACACTATAAGGTCCTTTTTGGTTCCAAAAAGCTAAAATTCATAATTATGTTACTAGCCTGGATGGAAAGACACTATTCTGCAGGTGGTATTTCTAATTTGATTGTACACATTAATCTTCGAGATACTGATTTATTGTTCATTACGTACACATAAATATCACATTGTACTTTACTTTGTTTAAGCAAACAAAAGCTATTGTTTCCATCAACACACGATGTTTATCTTGAATTTGTCAAAATCAATTTTGAATAAATTTGTTTTCGGAGGTTGTGTTTTGAGTGTCACTGGAAATATTTCTCTATGTTTCAGAGAAAAAATATGATCTTAATGGGAATCGAACCTATAATCTTCTGATCTAGAGTCAGACGTGATAACCATTACACTATAATTGTCCTCGTAATAGACAATAACTACGCGATTTATTGTATGATTATATTTCTCGTTCAGTGGCAAAGCTTTTGTCAAGGTTCTTTATTAATTTTGATCTCAATATTACAACTTAGAATTTTTCCCACTTGGGTAATGACTTGACCATGGCTTTCAGTCTTTGTGAACGACGTGGAGGCTCTAAGACTACATCTTTGTATTTATGGGCGTCCTGATAACTAATCCACTTTATGGGTTTTTCTTTACTTGATGGGGGAGTGGGTGGAAAATCAAGTGGGGTTGGAAGAGATCGTGTTTTAGGGGTGCTGGAAGAAGACGGTTGATCAAAACCCGTCGTGGTTTTTAAGGGAGTAGAAGGTACCTCGGCTATACTGGGTTCAAAAGAAGGAGTTCTGATTTTAGAGGTTAGTCGCTCTAGGAAGGAAGGGGTCTTTGGTTTAGGCGTTACATAGCCACTGTCACTGGTGAGACTTATTGAGGGAACGTTTTCTGGAGTTGTTGCATTAGTGGGAAGCCTAGGACCAGCTGATGGTGGTGTCTGTAATGTTTGCACCATTTCCAACCTTGATTTGTGTGGCAAACTACTTCGTTGAAGCTGCTGTTCTAGATCGAGGTATCGATTGTAGAGTTGCGTATATTCTTTGAATTTTAGCTCCGCAGGGACATTGGGTTCCTTTAGAATACTAGCCATCTGCTCCTCTAAATTCTGCAGTATTTTGAGTATGGGGGATTGTAAATAGTTCTGACGTTCGAAATAATTGGCAATAGATTGCATGACTTGTGATTGTCCACCATGCTGTGATGTTGTCGTAGGGTTCGACTGTAAAACAACATGATCACTAGGGAGAACATTGGTTCGAAGTCTGCACTCCTCTTGAGTATTGGGTTTGAGATCCACAAACAGATATCCGTAAGGTCGTTGGACAGCGGCCTCGTACTTTTGGATAAACTGTTCTGTTTTTCCCGGGTACATCTGTTTCCCCAAAGTCATCATTTGTAGCTTGTCTCTTGGGTTTTTAAATAGAACAAGGTACGCAGCGTTCAGACTCAAAGTTCGCATGATTTTTCCTTGGAAATAAAGGTCTTGTAGGAGGAAGATGACACTGAGGTTGCGATGGTGAGATCCTTTGGTGAATAAATTCATGATTCTTTTGTCGTTGGACGTTTCGGTCATTTGGTCATCAATCACGATCACATTATTGATTTGAGGGTCAAAATAACTATCTTCATCTAAGTCGTACGGTATGCCTTTAACAAACTCTATGCCTGGCACTGTCTGTAACATGTCTTCATAAGCAGGTTGCCATTGGGAATAACTCCAAACGATTCGTTGTGGTGGGGGTGTTATTACTTTTCTCGCACGTTCGAGCAGATTCTGTACCCAAACTGTTTTACCTGATCCAGTCATTCCTGCCACTATGGCCGTAAAGGGGTGTAGCAATTGAAACCTGTCGCATTCTATGTCTTCAACATTTCGAGCCTGAGGGTAGGGACTAAACCGCTGACCAATTGTTTGCATATGTTTTCCTTGAAGTAAGAGTGCTCGCTCAGGACCACTGATCTTGTGGACACGAGTTAAATGAGACCATACATGTTGCACGGACTTGCCACAAATAGGACACGTGTCTTTGAAGAATGAGACTAATTCTTGAAGGAGACGCTATTTTATGATAGACCTTGCTCGGCTCTTAGGCTCGGAGCTTTAAGGCTCGGCTCGGCTCGGCTCGTATTTGCTCAGCTCGGCTCATATAGGCTCGAAGCCTAAGGGCTCAGCTCGATCGTAGGCTCGGCTCGGCTCGTATAGACTCGGAGCATAAGGGCTCAGCTCGATCGTAGGCTCGGCTCGGCTCGTAAATGCTCGGAGCTTTAAGGCTCGGCTCGGCTCGTATTGGCTCGGCTCGGCTCTTAGGCCGGAGCCTAAGGCCTCAGCACGATCGTAGGCTCGGCTCGGCTCGTATAAGCTCGGAGCCTAAGGGCTTGGCTCGTAGCTCGGCTCGGCTCGTATAGGCTCTTAGGCCGGAGCCTAAGGGCTCAGCACGATCGTAGGCTCGGCTCGGCTCGTATAGGCTCGGAGCCTAAGGGCTTGGCTCGTAGCTCGGCTCGGCTCGTATAGGCTCGGAGCCTAAGGGCTTGGCTTGTAGGCTCGGCTCGACTAGTCTAGGTTAGGTTAGGTTGAGATGTATGCCATTCTGCGAACCCAATTTTGTTTCAAAGGGTAATTCATGAATACACTCTCTTTCGTGACGTGCAAGATTAGGTTGGTACAATATAGGTTGCTATAATAAACTAGAATAAATAGTAGATGCATCTCAGATAATTTACTATTTCAACACGTCTTTCGAGGAGAGAACATGAGTCGACTACTTGTTGATAATTTTGGCTATTTGCATTTTTTAGTTCGTTGTCCTGAACCTCAGAGAAAGGTCTTGCTTGCTACTGCCACTCCTGAACAAGTTCATGCAGTGTGCGAGGTCTGTCATAATCTATTGAAAGGAGTTATTCCACTAACTTACTCTCAAAAAGAAACATTGAGACCTCATGCTAATGACATCAGAACGCTAGCAGACTCATCAGTGCCTTTCAAAACAAAGAAAATAATTTTGGCCCAAAAGGGTGGCAGATTTGTAAAAGATATTGCATCACCTTTGGCTGGGGATGTATTCTTGCTATAAATAGTCCTTCGTAATCCCTCGATATTCATTTGGATCTTGTTAAGACATTAGTGATCATCATGAAGCGAAGATATTCGGAAAGTTCCGAGGAAGATGTATCAGACTCCGAGGCCTCTAGTGAGGAGGAGCCTTTGGACAATGAAATTGTTCAGATGGTACAGGAGCTTTCCAAAAGCATACCCAGGGAGAAGGTACTAAATGTACTCCACAGTATGGCCGCTTCTAAGGACATTTTGTATTGGAATTCGCATGGAGAATTGACTTATCATCAACGACGAATCCCAGTCACAAGCATGAAGGAATTAGTTGAATATGCTTTATTACCTTACAACCCAGATATTAGAACACCCAGAGGTTTAAAAACGTTTACTAATGGATTGGTAGAACTGGGCATTAACAAACATCTAATTGGCAATCAGATATTGTTGGTAGATCTTGTTGCTACGCAACCGGAAGATGAAGACACGGATGAGAGTGAGACTGAAAGTCAGTCAACTGATGATCAATCCCATAATCATGAACCGGATGATGAAGAAGAGGAAGAACAAAGTAGTGATGATGAAGAGGGGGAACAAGAGGAAGAACAAAGCATGGACGAGGAATCGAATTCTGATGAAGAAGAACAAAGACAGTGTCACGTTTGTCAAGAACCCCGACAGTTTCTCAAGATATCTGTAGTGCGGTGCCCAACTTGCCATTGGCATGAAGGTCATTCTGGTCATCTAAACGATGTAGTTCACTGTGACATTTGTACAACCGTTTTCCCAGCTAATCTACAGAACACAAAGAAAACATTTTACTGCTGTAATGACTGCGATTCTATTCACCAGATGTCGTTAAAGTCAAACAGATTGAAACTCATTGTACCAAAACATGAAGACGAACAAATGGAAAAAGAGGGAAAAAACGGAACGGATCTCGAATACTTTCCTTCATTACCCAAGTGGGAAAAATTCTAAGTTGTAGTATTGAGATCAAAATTAATAAAGAACCTTGACAAAAGCTTTGCCACTGAACGAGAAATATAATCATACAATAAATCGCGTAGTTATTGTCTATTACGAGGACAATTATAGTGTAATGGTTATCACGTCTGACTCTAGATCAGAAGATTATAGGTTCGATTCCCATTAAGATCATATTTTTTCTCTGAAACATAGAGAAATATTTCCAGTGACACTCAAAACACAACCTCCGAAAACAAATTTATTCAAAATTGATTTTGACAAATTCAAGATAAACATCGTGTGTTGATGGAAACAATAGCTTTTGTTTGCTTAAACAAAGTAAAGTACAATGTGATATTTATGTGTACGTAATGAACAATAAATCAGTATCTCGAAGATTAATGTGTACAATCAAATTAGAAATACCACCTGCAGAATAGTGTCTTTCCATCCAGGCTAGTAACATAATTATGAATTTTAGCTTTTTGGAACCAAAAAGGACCTTATAGTGTAATGGTTAGCATCTCTGACTCCAGATCAGAAGTTATGGGTTCGAATTCCATTAAGGTCATCATATTTTATTCAAAATATGGGGAGTGAATAGGAGTATGATTCCAAGGCTAATCCCACAAGATAAAGAACAATATTAAACAAAACAGTATCCTTACTCATGATGTATAATCAGTCAGTCTATATTATTTCAATAAACTCGAATATAGGGTTTTAATGAAGAGTAAAAGTATACATCTCATGATAGCTCAGTTGGTAGAGCGACAGACTGTAGTGTAAAAAACAGCCATCTGTTGGTCGTTGGTTCGATCCCGACTCGTGAGACTAATATATTTTATGATAGAGAAAAAACATCAAAATCCTTGATAGTACAGTGGTTAGTATACTTGCCTGTCGAGCAAGTGACCGGGGTTCGAATCCCCGTCAAGGAGTTTATATTTTTGAGAAATATCACATGAATAAAAACTTCATCCTTCATTGCATCGCGTGGTGCAATCCTCGAATCTAAAAATAGACATGACTCACCACCCCACCCCTCCCCCAGCACCTCAGCATGCGGGCACCTCAAAATGGAACATGCACCTCACTGGCACCTCACTCGTACCTCAAAATATTGATGTAGGATTGGTACTTGTATACTACTGTTCTATAATTCAATATAGCATGAGAGAGTTGACAAGACCTACCGACAGCTGATTGAAGTAATGCAAATAACTGAATAACAAAACGAGACAAATTAACTTCTGAATGATCTGAATTTGAACGATCTTTCCTGGGGGACAAAATGTATTAAACCTGAATGTATATAACTTGATATCAACAAACATTTCGAATGGTCGACCTTGTTTTTTCTGAAACTGTAAAATATGAAAAAAAAATTGAAAATGAAAAATATTTCGCATGTGACCGACGTCAAAAGAAAAAAGAAATGTTTGCAACGTCACGCACAAATTATGAATGTCTGCAAATGCTAGAAGTTTATATGTATTCGAATTTGATGGAAACAACTTCCTTTTATTGTAAAAATAGTCAATTTTTTGAAAGTTAAATTATAAAACTTTCAAACCCACCTGACAAGTGGACTTCACAAAATGCCAAAATTTAAGGTCAGTTATTGCAACTGACCAATTCTTTCGTATTGTCTTTATTAATACAGTACCTTGGTCTCACAAAAGTATGCTCACAATTTTTTTTTCGTTTTTTCGAAGAAAACAATTTTTTTTTAATCAATAAAACGGTACGCTCGACGTGAATTCTTGGAGAACCTGCTGAAACCATATGGAAACTTTTAGCTATGGTGCCAACGTCTGCAAGATGTTTCCAAAGACAAGTCAATTATGTCTGAGCTGTGCGTATATGCGATATGCAAAAGTAAAAAGGAGTTTTTTCCCTCCAGTTTCTCGGTTCGTTGTTTTTATACCTATGTACATATCTATTCTCTTTGTTTGTCTATTTCGATCTTATTTAAGAAATTAGATGATCGATTCGGTTCTTGCTGATAGATGAGCTTTAAATCCCACAAAAACGGATATTTTATCAGACTTAAAAACTAAACTGAGTTCGTCAGACATAATACATGCAGGGCTCTAGTTTGACATTGCATCAAAAGGTATTTTTCCTTTTTCTTCTTCTTCTTCTTCTTCTTTTTCTTTTTCTTCTTACTTCTTTTCATTTTTCTTCTTCTTCTTGTCCTTTTTCTTCTTCTTTCCTTTTTTTAATTGAACTGCATGAGTTGGATAATACTTAAATTAGGGAGCATTCATTTTTTAGGAGGGAGGGGGCGGAGGAATTAGGGGGGTGATTAAAAAATTCCTAGATAAGAAGGGGGGATCACGTTCTTTTTAAAGTTGAACCAGGGGGGATCATGAATAAAACTACAGTGTTTTTTTATAGTCGTTTTCTAGGGGGGGGGGGGTGGGGAAGGGGGCTAGAAAATGCCCAAAAAAACATCTTCTTCTCCCTGAATATTCAAATTCGGATGAGGAACAGGCAACTGTAATTAGAAGTTAAAAAGTGAGAAAAACAATCTAAAAAGCTTGAGCTCACGTACACTCTTAATTTATTTTTTCGTTTATTTTTTCTTTTAATTGCAATACATCTGCACATCACAGGCTAGAGACTGAGTTCTTCATTAATTCTCTGTCATGAGTCTGTACTCTATACGGCCTCTCAGCTTCTGAAGTACATCATTTTAACCACTATTTAATTTTAGAAGGTTGACACCAGCTGTATTCTTTTTTTCTCCTTTTACCCTGTTCTTTTTACCCTTCCTTCTTTCTTTCTTTCTGTTTTTCTTTCTTTCTTTCTTTCTTTCTTTCTTTCTTTCTTTCATTCATTGACATTAAAAACCACTAACCGAGAAATAGAAAGAAAAAAAAACTCATTTTTGGTGCGTCTAGTGTTGATATTCGTCCTAGAGCAAAGATTCTTTTTAGTCCTTGTCTAAAGTCCCTCAGAAACACAAAATAGATACAGGGATTGAAGGCCGCTAGGGATAACCACATGATGAGAAATGCAAACCACAATTTATGAAATATGTCGTTGTCTATTGACCGTGTTAAAGGATGGTTGAGCACGTCCATCCATTGTAAGGCACAGATAGGACACCAACAGATGATAAACAATACGATTATAGTTACTGACATGCAGAATATTCGTCTGTTTCTTCGCTGTCGTGAACGAATCCTTTCTTTTTCAATCAATGGCATAACATTCTTCAGGCTTTTACGTAGCTTATAAAGCATAATGCTATACAAGAGTATGACTGCGATGAAAGGGATAACAATGCCAATTATTGTAATAAAAGCAAAATTTATTATTTCAGCTGTATTCGGGTCAAATGCTGGTGACCATGAGAAGTCGCACATCGTGTAGCCCCATTTATTTGTCAGATGACAACTGTAAAACAATGGAGAGTAGATAGCCATGGCTACGATCCAAGGAAAAGAGATCATCCATCTTTTTTTACGAGTTAGCATCGGTCTTCGAGTTGGATAAACAACAGCGATAAATCTTTGCAAGGCAACGATGGCCAGGCTGATAGATGATACAAATGGTGATACACGAGAGAGAAAAGGAACCAGTTTACAGAGTGCATTGCCAAAGGGACCGTCTACTAACCACTCTCTTGGTCGAAGCATTGACCGCGAAATAAGCCATGGGAATGCTACCAAGGGAACGAGCAAGTCTGATGCAGCCATATTGACAATCAAGTAGTTCATATTTGTTCTTAAGTTTTGATTACAATACACGACAGCAATGACGAGTACGTTACCAAGGAGAGACCAGACAAGTAGAATAGAATACAAGGCTACTTTAGTATCAACTGAAATTGGTGGTATCCAAGATCCAAGAGCATGTGTTGAATTGTTCACATTCATCGTACAAACTTCTTATCTTCAGGATATAGTAATAAAAAATATCGAAGACTCCTCACATCCAGGAGCTTTCTTGAAAATGAGGAATGAGGAAAACGAGGAAATAGAACGTAGACTCTTCCTATTGAAAAGACGATAGTGTTCAAAGATAGTTTTTCTTCTTTTTCCAGTAGGTCAACAAGTTGTTCAATGATTAACTCAACGTGAACGTTTCAAAAGTTCTTGTCTAGAACTAGCTGTTCTCTCACGCCTAATGACTTTGATGACTTGGTGTTGTATATGATATTGTTGGTGCAGTAGGTTTGTGCTCGTACACAACTTGCACGATGATCAACCTTGAGGTTTGAGAAGATAATTTATAGCTGCTCTCCCACACCTGATAATCTTGATGACCAATAGCGGCTATGTTATCATTAATTGATAATAAATATTCATAGATATGTCTTAGACTTCCTGATTAAATTATCGACATTATTGCTTTACACGAAACTACGGCTTTAAAATAATTATTACTGTACAGTCATGTTTATTATTGATTTTGATAGTTAGACTATGTGTTCCATACATATCACATATTTTATTGGATAACGTAGTAATCATCCCTAATGGATTGAATCCATCACTTCTGTACAGTTATCCACAACCAGGGACCTAGAACCTGACAGTGGAGGTTTACAACAACACAAGTAGAGCTAACATAACCAAACAAATCATAGTGCACCAAGTTATATACCATTATAAAATAACTAAGATATAACGCGCGCTCTGATTGGTCAATTACCGTTTAATATAACTCAACATAGATCGTGAGGAAATGACGTCAGCAAAGCAAGCTGATGTTTTTATTACTTCTCTTGAGTTAATTGCGCGTTATATCTTAGTTATTTTATAAAAGAGATAGAAAACTCGTCTTGCTTTTGCTATGTTGAGTTATATTAGCACTTGGGAAATTGCTTGAGCCCTCGAGAAGAGCAGAGAAGCACTCGCCTTCGTCTCGTGCTTCTCTGCACTTCTCTCGGGCTCGCGCAATTTCCCGCGTGCTAATATAACTCAACATAGCACGCGCGCTCGTTTTTTATCTCTTCATGAGAAAGTTTCGGAAAACTCACTAATAATATCAGTCCAGCTCGCTTATTCAGGGGTGGATCAAGGATTTTGTTCAGGGAGGGATACAGCGTTGTATAGGGGCAGCAGGTGCCAGTGAAAAAGCCGTGCGAACCGAAAAGGAAACAAACGGGAAAAAACCAAAGTAAGGGCATTTTTAGAGAGGGGTGCAACCTTAGATTTAAAGAAAGATATTATTATTTCGTAGTGGATATCTACAAAATAGGAGTAGGTATCAGTCCGAGCTGGGTGAGCCCCCCCCCCCTCCCCCCCCCATGCACCCCTCCCTGGATCCGTCCCTGTAGTTTATAAGGCTATTGCAAGCTTTCTCAGTAAACATATTGTCAGACCACCCGTAGACAGCTGCAGGGCAGTGTTATTCACCAAAACTGGGAGTGCTTAGACATGTTTTAGTTAAAATGCAGAAAAATTGAACATTAATTCTGACTGTAAACTCCTCCTTAAGAAAGAACTGGAAACTCCTTCAAAATGAAAGACCGCGCTCCTTTAGTAATTTAAAATAATTTTTTCCCCAATTTTTAACATTACAACATCACAACCTAGACGATATTCTTCCTATTCCTTTCTATAAATATCTCAAATATTCAACAGCACCATGTAGCGTATGTTCAACCCCTCTACGCGGTGATCAAAATGAATATTTTATATTACTGTTTTTATACTGTGTAACTGAAGGTGGCTGAATTTTGAATATTACCATCTTGTGTGGAAAATAATTCATAACTGGAAAACTAAAAAAACTATGGAAGTAATTTTTTCAGGACATCTACTTTAAACCTTAACAATATTTTCGAGAACTATCTAAAAAGTTGAAGTTCAAAACGTGTATGGTTTCCTAATTCAATTTAGGTAATTAATTACACAACTTGAATTAACGTCGTTGCAAAGTACAGTCAGCCACTTTAATGTCGTCAAAGTAAGAACTCGAGCAGCCATCTTTCTTTTGAAAAAGACATTTTTTTTCGAACATACACCAACTATTTATGAGTACAAATGTTTTTTTTTTCATAGCGTATTTATTGATGTTCATTACTATATATTTAAAGAGATTCTATCTAACACCTAGAACAACTAAGATAAATTATTCAGTTTGAACGTGGGTGGAAAGGGAGTTCTAATGTTTAGGAATAAACGGTATTTTTTAACTTTTCTTGTAAATAAAAAAAATTCTTTGAAGTAATATTTTGGTGTGTTCATTTTCGTCTTCTTCTTCTTCTTCTTCTCTTCCTCCTCCTCCTCCTCCTTCTTTATCTTCTTCTTCTTCTTCTTCCTCTTCTTCTTCTTCTTCTTCTTCTTCTTTCCTTTTTTTTAATTGAACTGCATGAGTTTACAGATACTTAAAATTTAATTTCTAGTTGAAGACAGGGACATAACATCTTCTTCTCCCTGAAGGATCAGTTTAAAAAAAAAACATATTCAAATTCAGATGAGGAACAGCCAACAGTTATTATAAGATAAAAAGTGAGAAAAACAATCTAAAAAGCTTGAGCTCACGTACGCTCTTAATTGAATGTTTCCTTTATTTTTTTCTTTTAATTGCAATATATTAAATTTAAAAATGGGTTGCTAGCCATTCTTCTGTACATCTGAACAACACAGGCTAGAGATTGAGTTCTTCATTATTTCTCTGTCATGAGTCTGTAGTCTATACGGTCTCTCATCCTCTGAAGTAGATTATTTTAACCGCTATTTTAAAAGGTTGACACCAGCCGTATTCTTCTTTATTTCCTTTTCCCCTTATCTTTTTCCCCTTCTTTCTTTTTTTCTTCTTTCCTTCTTTCTTTCTTTCTTTTTTTCTTTCTTTCTTTCTTTCTTTCTTTCTTTCTTTCAAAATATCTTTTGATCCAATGTCAAACTAGAGCCCTGCATGTATTATGTCTGACGAACTCAGTTTAGTTTTTAAGTATGATAAAATATCCGTTTTTGTGGGATTTAAAGCTCATCTATCAGGAAGAACCGAATCGATAATCTAATTTCTTAAATAAGATCGAAATAGACAAACAAAGAGAATATATATGTACATAGGTATAAAAACAACGAACCGAGAAACTGGAAAAAAACTCCTTTTTACTTTTGGATATCGCATATACGCGCAGCTCAGACATAATTGACTTGTCTTTGGAAACATCTTGCAGACGTTGGCACCATAGCTAAAAGTTTTCATATGGTTTCAGCAGGTTCTCCAAGAATTC
>JALHLI010000005.1:687500-695000 GCA_023349425.1 Anthopleura sola
TTTATATTTGGAAGTGGGTGGGTTATCGAAATGTTCAATTCCTTACCATGGGGGCTAGCATTTTTTTCTATTTGCTTCCTCTAATTCCTCCGCCCCCCCCCCCCCCCCCCCTAAAAAATGAATGCTCCCTTAAATTAAATTTCTAGTTGAAAGACGGGGAAAAAACATCTTCTTCTCCCTGAATATTCAAATTCGGAGGAGGAACAGGCAACAGTAATTAGAAGTTAAAAAGTGAGAAAAACAATCTAAAAAGCTTAAGCTCACGTGCACTCTTAATTTATTTTTTCGTTTATTTTTTCTTTTAACTGCAATACATCTGCACATCACAGGCTAGAGACTGAGTTCTTCATTAATTCTCTGTCATGAGTCTGTAGTCTATAAGGCCTCTCAGCTTCTGAAGTACATCATTTTAACCACTATTTAATTTTAGAAGGTTGACACCAGCTGTATTTTTTTTTCCTTTTACCCTGTTCTTTTTACCCTTCTTTCTTTCTGTTTTTCTTTCTTTCTTTCTCTCTCTCTTTCTTTCTTTCTTTCTTTCTTTCTTTCTTTCTTTCTTTCTTTCTTTCTTTCTTTCTTTCTTTCTTTCTTTCTTTCTTTCTTTCTTTGGCATTCAAAACCACTAACCGAGAAATAGAAGAAAAAAAAAAAACTCCTTTTCTTCTTAAATTATACCATTTACAATTTGCTTAGATATCGGGCAGGTGTCATAACTAAAGTCAACATCCTCGAACCTAACGGCCTTAATAAGGGCGACGAAACTTACTAAATTAAACATCCTATTCATCTCACATTTTCCTGTCGCTGATGGTTTATCACATTTTATTATCTACTTGTTACATTTTTATCACACTATATTACTCATTTCTACTTTGTCATTTCCTCTACTCCTTTTTTTCTTTTTTGCTACATATATGTACAGCATACACAGATGTAAATCATCCATTTTACCTGATGAAGACTAGTACTCGCTAGTCGAAATATAGTACAATTCAAATACTTGATTACCTACGTTGTTTTTGTTTTTTCTTTCTTTGACTTGATATACTATTCAACCAAAGATCAGTACTGATCCGACGTACAAAATATAGGATTGTTGTAAATTTACATCAATATTTACTTTTTAGGCAGCCCAGCTGTAAAAGCCTCTATATTTCTAGAAATTTCGATTGATCCCGAGTCATCCTGTCGTATTTCAATAAATTTAGTCACCGCCTAGAAAAGCTACGAAGCTGAGACCGTCAAGGGTTATCGGTAGATTCATTTTACATGTTTCGACAGCTTGATAAGTATTGATGGATTTGAGAGAGTATCTGTTTATTCTCTAGAGAGAAAATTATAAATCCTCTTGTTTCCTTTCACATTTTTCACACTAATTTTTCCTGTGTTTTTCCTGTGTGTTCTTTCTTATGTACTTCGTAGCTGCAAAGTAGCGGCAAAGTAGCTGCAAAGTCATTGAGTAACTTGTATATCATAAATGCAATGATTCCATGTTCTGTTTACTAGGTTTGGTAAAGTGTCTCAATTTCCAAAACTATCCTTATTGATCCTTATATGGCTCTTTTGTCAAGTTTATGAATTGGTTTCCTTCAGTTCCCGACCTCTTTCCCACAGTATCGCCCTGCTCTGCTCTGCTCTTCTCTTCTCGTCTCCGTTTTCTTTGCTTCCCTTGTCTTCTCTTGTTAGGGTTTTGTCTTCTCTTGTCTTCTCTTGTCTTCTGTACTCTTCTCAAGGATCTGGTATGCTTTGTGTTGATGCTCATCCTAAACTTAAGTGGTATTGATGTGAGATTGTTCACATGTTGTTGGGTCCTGGCTATTATCTCCACCTGGTGTTCTGGTGCGTCTAGTGTTGATGTTCATCCTAGAGCAAAGATTCTTTTTATTCCTTGTCTAAAGTCCCTCAAAAACACAAAATAGATACAGGGATTGGACGCTGCTAGGGATAACCACACTAACTGAAACGCAAACCACAATTTATATTGTATGTCGCCGTCCATTGACCGTATTAAAGGATGGTTGAGCATTGACATCCATACTATAGGAAAAAAAGGAAACCAACAGATGATAAACAATACGATTATAGTTACTGACATGCAGAATATTCGTCTGTTTCTTCGCTGTCGTGAACGAATCGTTTCTCTTTCAATCAATGGCATAACATTCTTCAGGCTTTTACGTAGTTTATAAAGAATAATGCTATACAAGAGTATGACTGCGATGAAAGGAATAGCAACGCCAATTATTGAAATAAAAGTTATCAATACTATTTGAGATGTAATCGGGTCAAATGCTGGTGACCATGAGAAGCCGCACATCGTGTAGCCCCATTTATTTGTCAGATGGCAAGTGTAAAACAATGGAGAGTAGAGAACCATAGCTACGATCCAAGGAAAAGAGATCACAATCCATCTTTTTTTACGAGTGAGCATTGGTCTTCGAGTTGGATAAACAACAGCGATAAATCTTTGCAAGGCAACGATGGCCAGGCTGAGAGATGATACAAATGGTGATACACGAGAGAGAAAAGGAACCAGTTTACAGAGTGCATTGCCAAAGGGACCGTCTACTAACCACTCATAGGGTCGAAGCATTGCCCGCGAAATAAGCCATGGGAAAGCTACCAAGGGAACGAGCAAGTCTGATGCAGCCATATTGACAATCAAGTAGTTCATATTTGTTCTTAAGTTTTGATTGCAATACACGACAGCAATGACGAGTATGTTACCAAGGAGAGACCAGACAAGTAGAGTAGAATACAAGGCTACTTCAGTATCAACTGAAATTGGTACTATCCAAGATCCAAGAGCATGTGTTGAATTGTTCACATTCATCGTACAAACTTCTTATCTTAGGGATATAGTAATTAGTTCTTGTCTAGATCTAGCTGTTCTCCCACGCCTAATGACTTTGATGACTTGGTGTTGTATATGATATTGTTGGTGCAGTAGGTTTGTGCTCGTACACAACTTGTACGACGATAAACCTTGAGGTTTCAGAAAATAATTTATAGCTGCTCTCTCACACCTGAAAACTGTGATGACCATAGCGGCTATGTTATTATTAATAAATTAATAAATATTCATAGATATGCCTTAGACTTCCTGATTAGATTATCGACATTATTGCTTTACTCGAAACTACGGCTTTAAAATATTCATAACTGTACAGTCATGTTAATTATTGATTTTGAAAGTTAGACTTTGTGTTCCATACATATTACTGGAGAACTCAGTAATAATATCTGCCCAGCTCGAATATTCAGGGGTGAAATCAAGGATTTTGTTCAGGGGTGCAGCGTCGTAGAGGCACCTGCCCGCAAAAAAAGCAACCCGAAAGAAAAGAACATACAAACGAAAAAAGACAAAGTAGGGGCATTTTTAGAGAGGGGTGCACCCGCCCCTTACATACAAAGAAAGATAACATTATTTCGTAGTGGTTGTCTTTAAAATAGAGGTAGATATTCGTACCAGAGGTGTGCGCATACCCCTGCAGCCCTCCCCTGGATCCTCTCCTGTAATTTATAATACCATTGCAAGCTTACTCAGGAAATATATTGTCAGACCACCCGTAGACAGCTGCAAGGTAGTCTTATTCAACAAAAACTGGGAGTGCCTAGACATGTATTAGTTAAAATGCACATAAAGCGAACATTAATACTGACTGTAAGCTCCTCTTTATAAAAGAACTGGAAACTCGCTCCTTTAGTAATTTAAAAGAATTTGTTTGTCTTATGCTTAATTTTAAAAGTAATGCCATCGTATAAAGCACCTAGTAGTTGGTATACTATTGCATATCGCATATACTCGCAGCTTACACATAATTGACTTGTCTTTGGAAACATCTTGCAGACGTTGGCACTATAGCTAAAAGTTTCCATATGCTTAGCTTTCAGCAGCTTCTCAAAGATTGTTTTCTCCAAATATACGAGAAAAAAAATTCGTGAGCATACTTTTGTGAGACCAAGGTACTGTATTAATAAAGACAATACGAAAGAATTGATCAGTTGCAATAACTGACTTTAAATTTTGGCATTTTGTGAAGTCCATTTGTCAGGTGAGTTTGAAAGTTTTATAATTTAACTATTAAAAATTTGCCTATTTTTACAATAAAACAAAATTGTTTGGATCAAATTCGAATACATATAAACTTCTAGCATTTGCAGACGTTCATAATTTGTGTGTGACGTTGCAAACATTTCTTTTTTCTTTCGACGTCGGTCACATGCAAAATATTTTTCATTTTCAATTTTTTTTTTTTTTATATTTTACAGTTTCAGAAAAAACAAGGTCGACCATTCGAAATGTTTGTTGATATCAAGTAATATACATTCAGGTTTAATACATTTTTTCCCCCATAAAGATCGTTCAAATTCAGATCATTCAGAAGTTAATTTGTCTCGTTTTGTTATTCAGTTATTTCCATTACTTCAATTAGCTGTTGGTAGGTCTTGTCAACTCTCTCATGCTATATTAAATTATAGAACAACCGTCAATACATACAACTATGCCACGGAAGTGAAAAAGAATTAGTCACGAGAAACTGAAATTTCAATTGTTTTTCTTAATAATACTGGTTTTCGTAGCTGCTAACTTGGAGTCATCAGTTTGTTATGTCAACTAATATAGCCGCCATGTTATTTCTTATTTCGTTCCTCTAAATGAAAGAAAGAAAGAAAGAAAGAAAGAAAGAAAGAAAGAAAGAAAGAAAGAAAGAAAGAAAGAAAGAAAGGAAAAAAGAAAGAAAAAAAGAAAGGAAGGAAAGAAGGAAAGAAGTAAGCGGAAGAAAGAACTGACACAGAATCAACAAAGATTTCATTTCAGGTCTGAAAATAAAATGACATATTACTTTCACTCAATTTTGACAACTAAACTTGACAACTATCTTAGACGATAATCTCCCTATTCTTTAATTTCCTATAAATATCTCAATAATTGCATATTCCTGCCAAACAGCACCATGTAGCGTATGTCCAACCCGTCTACGCGGTGATCAAAATGAATATTTTATATTATTGTTTTTATACTGTGTAACTGAAGGTGGCTGAATTTTGAATATTACCATCTTGTGTGGAAAATAATTCATAACTGGAAAACTAAAAAAACTATGGAAGTAATTTTTTTCAGGACATCTATACTTTAAACCTTAACAATATTTTCGAGAAATACCTAAAAAGTTGAAGTTCAAAACGTGTATGGTTTCCTAATACAATTTAGAAGGTAATTAATTACAAAACTTGAATTAACGTCGTTGCAAAGTATAGTCAGCCACTTTAATGTCGTCAAAGAACTCGAGCAGCCATCTGTCTTTTGAAAAATAATTTTTTTTCGAACATATTTATTGATGTTCATTACTATATATTTAAAGAGATTCTAACTAACACCTAGAACACCTAAAATAAATTATTCAGTTTGAACGTGGGTGGAAAGGGAGTTCTAATGTTTAGGAATAAACGGTATTTTTTAACTTTTCTTGTAAATAATAAAAATTCTTTGAAATAATATGTTGGTGTGTTCTTCTTCATTTTCTTCTTCTTCTTCTTCTTCTTCTTCTTCTTCTTTCCTTTTTTTTAATTGAACTGCATGAGTTGGATAATACCTAAATTAAATTAAATTTATATTTGAAAGACGGGGAAATAACATCTTCTTCTCCCTGAAGGCTCGGTTAAAGAAAAACATATTCAAATTCGGATGAGGAACAGCCAACAGTTATTACAAGTTAAAAAGTGAGAAAAACAATCTAAAAGGCTTGAGTTCACATACACTCTTAATTTAATTTTATCTTTATTTTGTCTTTTAATTGCAATATATCAAATTTAAGAATGTGGTGCTAGCCATTCTTCTGCACATCTGCACATCACAGGCTAGAGACTGAGTTCTTCATTAATTCTCTGTGTGAGTCTGTAGTCTATACGGCCTAAGTTCTCTTCTCTTGTCTTCTCTTGTCTTCTCTTGTCTTGTCTTCTCTTCTCTTCTGTTGTCTTGTCTTCTCTTCTCTTGTCTTGTCTTGTCTTGTCTTGTCTTGTCTTGTCTTGTCTTGTCTTGTCTTGTCTTGTCTTCTCTTCTCTTCTCTTGTCTTCTCTTCTCTTCTCTTCTCTTCTCTTCTCTTCTCTTCTCTTCTCTTCTCTTCTATTCTCTTGGTATGCTTAGTGTTGATGTTCATTCTCAACTGAAGTGGTATTGATGTGAGAATGTGTACGTGTTGTTGGGTCCTGGCTACTATCTCCGCCTGGTGTTCTGGTGCGTCTAGTGTTGATATTCGTCCTAGAGCAAAGATTCTTTTTAGTCCTTGTCTAAAGTCCCTCAGAAACACAAAATAGATACAGGGATTGAACGCCGCAAAGCAGTACCACATTGAGGTAAACGCAAACTCCAATTTATAAAGTATGTCGTCGTCCATTGACCGTATTGAAGGATAGTTGAGCAGCAACATCCATTGTAAGGCACAGATAGGACACCAACAGCTGATAAACAATACGATTATAGTTACTGACATGCAGAATATTCGTCTGTTTCTTCGGTGTCGTGTACGAATCGTTTCTTTTTCAATCAATGGCATAACATTCTTCAGGCTTTTACGTAGTTTATAAAGAATAATGCTATACAAGAGTATGACTGTGATGAAAGGAATAACAATTCCAATTACTGTAATAAAAGACAAAAAGATTATTTCAGATGTAATCGGGTCAAATGCTGGTGACCATGAGAAGTCGCACATCGTGTAGCCCCATTCATTTGACAGACGATAACTGTAAAAGTATGGAGAGTAGAGAACCATGGCTACGATCCAAGAGAAAGAGAACACAATCCATCTTTTTTTACGAGTTAGCATCGTTCGTCGCGTTGGATAAACAACAGCGATAAATCTTTGCAAGGCAACTATGACCAGGCTGATAGATGATACAAATGGTGATATTTTTGAGAGGAAAGGAACCAGTTTACAGAGAATATCGCCAAACGGACCGTCTACTAACCACTCCCATGGCCGTACTATCTGACCTGAAATCATCCATGGCATTGCTATCAAGGGAACGAGCAAGTCTGATACAGCCATATTGACAATCAAGTAGTTCATATTTGTTCTTAAGTTTTGATTGCAATACACGACAGCAATGACGAGTGTGTTACCAAGGAGAGACCAGACAAGAAGAATAGAATACAAGGCTACTTTAGTATCAACCGAAATTGGTGGTATCCAAGATCCAAGAGCATGTGTTGAATTGTTCACAATCATGGTAGGAACTTCTTATCTTAAGGATAAAGTGATAAAAAATATCGAAGACTCCTCACATTCAGGAGCTTTTTTGAAAATGAGTCGAGGAAATAGAACGTAGACTCTTCCTATTGAAAAGACGATAGTGCTCAAAGATAGTTGTCCTTCTTTTTCCAGTAGGTCAACAAATTGTTCAATGTTAACTCAACGTGAACGTTTCAAAAGTTATTCTCCCTTTTCCTTTCTATAAATATCTCAATAATTGCATATTCCTGCCAAACAGCACCAT